>JAZGTK010013898.1:0-14048 GCA_036877625.1 Ambastaia sidthimunki | reverse complement strand
GAGCATGGAATTTAATAGCTCTTTTTTGTATTTTAATTATTAGTGGATACAGTCCTAATTCTGATCTGCAGGCATTGTGTGGGGTTTTGCATTGTACGCATAGAATGTTTTTACAGAATTATTCACTGTGTGCAGTACAATGGGATGCAACAGAACACTGTGCTTTTCTCATGGTTTTAAATGGTTGTGGATTTTAATAAATGTACAAATTTTATTAACAAAATGTTACCGTTAATATGTGAACATGAACTAACCTATTCATTGCAAATTTGCTTCATCTTTTAAAGAAAATGAAATTAAAGCTCAAATGTTAGTAAGTTTGTAAAGATTTAAAAAATCTTTAAAAATCTTAAGGTAAAGTTTTAAAAAAGTGCATGAACATGTATACAGTTACATAATATTGCCAAAAATGCTCTTTACCAATACACACAAACAATCAAAATGTATGAAACATTTGCTCATGAAAACACAGAGTAACACTATGCATACAACCAAATATCTGTAAAACTGTGTATATCTATTTGTCAAAGTTTCTCTTTATACACTTAAGTTTAATTCGTCCTACTTATTGTATGTAATGGTTTTGTTTTAATTCATTTTATCATTTTTCTTTTATTTATTTAATATAACTTTGTAGAGAGGGAAAATGTTTCCCCGCTCTGCCCCTAATGATTGAAGGGGAGTGGTTGTTGCTTTGGCACCACAAACCATCTACTATTCCAACTTTTTCCATGACCATTGTTTTACTGTTTATGCTCTTAAACACTTTGTACATTTGCACCCCTGCTTTATATAAACAAGGTTTTCGGTTTCAATCTGGTCCATTCTTCTTGCAATCGCCTGGATCTCTAATCCATCAGAAACCTGAAAATCTGAAACTGTCACAGAATAAGCCTCTGTGTAGGAACTTTCACACAGAAAAAAGCAAGCTTGTCCTCCAGTCATCTAATGCAAATTATTCAGTAAGTGGCAGTATAACAACAGAGTAAAGTATACTGTAGCTTTGAAATGTAAAAGCGCTGACACAGTCTGACTACGTTATAACATTTATGCAAAAAATAAAAAAAGACATAAAAAAAGTAATTTTTATGTCTGACCCATTTTAGTGCATGCCCCCATTTGGCTCAAAGCAATTTATGCTGATGATCTGTTGTTTACAAAAAAAAATCAATAAAAATGTTGTCAATAACTTGCAATATTCCTATAAAATAAAAAAGAAAGTTTTATACACATACACAAACTTTTTGTCAAGTTCCTTTTGAGCCCTGGATCTCTGACAGTGGTTGACAAATTAGAATGTGCAAGATATGAGGGAAACGAAGGACTGATTGTAACACGTGCCACATGTAATGCTGCTTTTGCAGCTTTTGACACAGTCAAACACCAGATCCTTATCAATACTCTGTCACTGCTGGGAATCCAAGGAACAGCACTTTAGTGGTTTCGTTCCTACCTTTCTGATAGATCCTTCAGGAGGTCCTTCAAATCACTACTACTCACTTACAAAACCACCGGCTCTGCACCACCCTACCTTCACCAACTCATTCACATATACACTCCCTCCAGATCCCTACGGTCAGCAAACAAACGTCGTCTAGTTATACCGTCCTCCAAACATACACAATTACCTTCTCGCAGTTTTACATTTAATATTCCCTGCTGGTGGAATGATCTTCCACACTCTGTTCGGTCTGCCTCATCCCACACCGTATTCAAAAAACTACTAAAAACCCAGCTCTTTCGTGAACACCTAACACCAGTCTAACCCACAGTTAAAAAAAAAAAAAAAAAAAATGTTTTTCTCCCCTCTCCCAACAGGAATCCCCACAAGCATTGGAGTATTGTATGCTAGGAAAATTGTATCTATGTATGGCTATGCGTATTGTCATCTTGTGATTTATCGCTTCTTTGTTTTCCTCACATTGTAAGTCACTTTGGACAAAAGCGTCTGCTAAATGCCTAAATGTAATGTAACGTGTGTTGTTTCATTTACTCACTATGGAAAATAATAATTCATTACTTTTTACCGCAGGTTCTGTGTATTATGTGTGAGTAATGCGCTAATATAATTATACAGTTAATATTGCACTTGGTTTGTACATTGGTTTTGATTAACCCAGAATTCTGTATACTCCCATTGTCCTAAGGGTAAAAAATGACCCGCCTTCACTAAACCTCCAAAATAAGCAACTAAATTCAATTTCGATCCTTAAATCTATTTTGCATTAAGAAACAATCTCATCATTCATCACAAACTCTGTAAATGTCTAGGTCTTCCCTCTTCAGTGTGCAGTATTTCGTCAATATTTAATCGGTGGGCACCACTTGTTTTTTACTGAAGTACATGTTTTTTTTTTCTACTGCTAAAGGTACCTACATAGGTGTGAAAAGCTTTTAGCAAGACAGTATTCATAAAATTATTCATATTTATTAAAGCAGCAGAAAGGAGTTCTGAATGCATTTTATTGAAGGGAAACAAGCAAAAAACAAGTAGTTAAAATTGACCCCAAAGACAATCTTTGTACGCTAGCTGTGTAAAGCCTTTATGAAAATAGGAAAATAGAAATGGTTCATTTTTCCTTATGTTGGGGTGATTTTAGGAAAAGTTTTTCAACTTCAAAATTTCAAGTTGAAAAAACATCATATAGGGTTTTTTTTTCTGCTGTTAAAATGGCCACGGGTCATTTTTTACCCTTAACACAACACAAAGGTTAAACACTGTTCCTCAGGTCTACAGCAGTGTACTTAAAATACAGTATGTTTTTTTTTAGCAAATACTGTGAGTACATTCAAATGTACTTTTAGTACAATTGATTGTTATGAACACAAAAAACTGTGTAGCGTTAACCCACCAATTTACTTAACATCACATAAATCACGTATCAGTAATAATTTAGCATTAAACTTTAATTTGTTCCTTGTGGCTACTTCAACTTGAATGATATAAAATGCTGTGATCAAACATACAGGTAATAAATTACATTCATAAATGTAATTTATTACCTCATCTATGAGCATGGTTCTTGAATTCCCTGTAATTGATTTCTATCGTCCTTGGATGGTGAAGATGAATGTGACCTCTAGTGGTGAAAATTACATAGTGTGCCCTTAATTGTACTTACACATTCATTTACCTTAATGCAAGTTATTGGGAAACGCAACACAAATGAAGTAACAGTAATATCTATACTCTTATTATGGCCCAGTGTTACGTATTAGGCTGCATGATTGCATGTGTAAAATAATTTTTGGACCAAGTAAAGGTTACATAATGAAAAGACGTTACAATGCAAATCTCAAGACTTTCTCAACGGCATGATTTTTTAGTCTTATTTACACATACACACATTCAAACCTAAATCACAGGTGGTCTTGGACCGTATCCCGTAGTAAAGTCCCCTGGGCTCATCTCCTGCAGGAATTTTGGACTGTCATAGTCCGATGATTTGCCATAGTTTTCAGGTTCTTCAAAATTCACATCCCCTTCAGATGTGTCAGATGTTTCTGAGACCACCGATATTTCCATGTCAGTAGGGACAAAGGTTGTGTCTCTCTGAGGTGGTGAAACTGTGGGCCTGTCATAAACTAAAGGTTCTTCTGGCTCTAGTAGAGGTGAGTGACCAGTGGGTGACACTACAGAGAAGGCTGGTCCCAAAGGTGGGGGAATAGTAGCGGGTCTTGGAGGAATCACAAATTTATGCTACATATGGAAAGGAGCAATTAGTTATTGTTAACTTCTGCAAGTACCAAACCATATACAAGATATATAAATAAAAAGAACATACCGGAAGTTTGGGGATTTTGGACCACTTCCTGGAGAGTAAAAACACAAACCCCACAACAATAAAGAGAATGACAACACCTACGCCAATGAAACCTGCAATGGAGCTCGGACTGTCTACTGGACAGAGAAGTAAAAGAACATATAAATGAGAAAATCTAATCTGCTACACAGACAAGAGTAGATGAGGTTTGTGAACAAAATGTATGTTGTCTTAAGAAAGCCTGACCTGTAAGTTAGGTTAAGTTTGTAAGTAAGAGAATGGAATCTTAAACAAGTCTATGGCTTAGAAATATTACATAAATAGACAGACAAAGAGATGACATGCAAAAACCAATGAGATTTGTTATGAAATTTTGAATGTTATCAATATTATTGACATTTGACAACAGACATTTATTAATCTACTGAAGTTATATTTTTGCAAAAATATTGATGTGTTCAGCAGAAGAAAGTTATATACATCTAGGATGGCATGAGGTGAGTAAATGATGAGTTTTCATTTTTCTGTGAACAATTATTTCCTTTCATATTATGGTCTTACCAGGGGCATCAGGCATCACAGAGATACAGACATTTTTGTAGGCAGTTGTAAACAGAACATCAGCTGTCCCCTCAAACTTTAACTCAGTGCATTTTCCAACTAAGCTTTGAAAGAGGTGAATTTCTGCAGTACACAGCTCTTCATCTTCATAACATTCATATAAAGTCTCTCGCTGTGAAAGGAGAGCAGAACAAAGCAATTGTTTAAAAAAATAAATTACATTCAAAAAGACCCTCAAGGGTAAATTTGGCATCTTACTAGCTAAATCTGCAGTCAGATTTTAGTCATAAACATTTAAATAGTAGCAGAAGACTTTAGAGTCAACTTAAATGACTCGCACTTCAGAAAAGAACAAACTGTTTGTGTGTATTGAATGTTTATCCACTGCTCACACTGAAGCTGTCTATGGATTTGCTTTCTACTGCAAACCACAAATAAGGGACAAATACACAATTAATTGAAAATTGTTACACTATGATTTGCAAATTCCGTATTTCAATTTTGGTTGTGGTTCTTATATTACTTTAAACTTCACATGACAGGAAGTCAGTTATTTAGTCTGACACCACTTTTAATCTGACATCACCAATTTTTTCAACAATGTGCATCATGACAAATGGTAGAAATAAACAAATCAGCCAAAGTCAGCTAGTGAGGTGTGAAAACTGACAAAACATTCTTTAAAGTACTGGCTCAATTATTTAAATTAATAAAAGGTATTGTGGAAATTCGAGCCTTACTGGACAGAGTTATCAAGTTTAATTGACTGATTTTATTATACCTCATCATGTGTGACTTTGTATGTAAAAACGTTCAGCAGACTGTCCTGGGTATGTATGTAATAAGGGTGTGGAAAAGATACGTTGATCACATCTTTGTGAACTGATGCATTAATGAGTGTAAAGTCCACAAAACCTGAAAAAGAGCACAATCAAATAGAAAAAGGCAAACTATAAAGTAAACAAATGGTGGCCATTTATTTATTTTTTTTCAATTTTATTCAAGTGACAGGCAAACATGCCCACCAAGTTCAATGACAATGGCTGAAGGGCTGTTTATAAAATTGCCTAATTTGTGTCTGATATCCTGAGTACGCTCTAACATTATGGGGTTTTTTTTGTACAAGATAATAATATTAAAAGATAATAAAAGTCATGATCATGAATAATGAATTAAGAACTTACATTATGACTTACATTATAAGATAACTTACATTTATGTACGTTCTTGTCAACAAAGTCTAAGTTGTAAGTGAATTTAATGGAGACTTTTTTAGATTCTTCTTGTTCATCATGTGCTCTCACAGTCACAAAGTAATCTGCATCAACATTAGGGCTGTATTTGCTGATATCAAGGAACATCCGAGAAGTCTCTATTGTCTGGGACATCCTACAAATGAATAGATACAAAATATGTTTGCTGATGAACTTTACCAAGACATTTGTTACTTTTTTTAAAACAAAATGCATTTACTTCTTTTTACAACATTGTTTTTGACAAAGGCTGATATACATGACAGTCATCACTTACTCTGTATAGGGTTTAACCGTTACACTAAATTTCATCTGTTCAGTTGGTTTACTGTAGTTCCAGTAAAGAATATTCATAAAGTTGTGACAAACAACACTGACGTTTGTTGGAGAAGGAACTATGAAAAAGAAAACATCACACACTGGTTAGATTCAGTAATCTACTAGCAACCTTACATTATTACACAACCTGAGTTCATAAGTACAACACTTTGATCTTAATATTAGATCTTCATAATAAAATTTTTTTGTCAGAATTAAGGCAAAGGATGGCTTTTAAGAAGCTAAAATGAGAGACAGTATAGTATAAAAAAGCCAGTAAAGAATAAACTGATGCATTCAAACTTAGTGGTGTATACGTTGAGTCCAACCATTTTGTGGCTCACTGCTACATGTTTAAAATCATTATGAAGTATTTAGAAAAAAGATTTAGATAAATACATATGGTTCTTTTCATCCAATGTGGTTATTTTTAAGTCACCTGCTATGGCAGCACATTAGTGCCAAAAAGCATGCGTGCGATAAAACATGCATTCAAGCGTATTATATTATTTTACACATGTAGATATTAACTACGGGCGTGCAAATTATCTCTGCGAAGTAGTGATGTGAAGTTCGAATCATTTTACCGACTCGGTCCTTTGTGTCTCGTTCAGCAAAATGAACGAATCTTTTTTCAAGTCAATTCGTTCATTTCGTTCATTTTAGCAAAATATAATTAAAATGTTACGTGTTACTTTCCTAACACATCTACTACTTACGCAAACGTTGATCACACTACAAACAAGACAAAACAAAGGCAATATAAAATCGGAAAACATTAATTGTTTACCTGGATCTTTAGTCTACGATTAGCTCACCTAATCTCTTATCTGACAAGTCTTCGGGTTTGAGTCGTTCGTTCATCACGTGACAGCCTCATACGCTTAACCAGACTGCACCGGAAAGAGAATTGATTAGTTCATCTCTCGAGTCTTTCAAGTCGTTCGTTCTTTTGTCACGTGACGTGACAGCATTGGATAAAGAGACTCGAAACAGGTGAACTAATTCCAGTACAGCGCCTGTAGGATGTTGCGCATGCGTGACTGAATGAATCACTCCCCGTGACGACTCGTTTTTCTCGAGTCACATTAAAGATTCGTTCAAATTGAACGAATCAATCAAAATGAACGAATCGTTCAAGAATAACCCATCACTAGCACAAAGTTGGTTTGTACTTGGGGGAGGGAACCAGGGCGGGACTGGCTCTGCTGTGATTGGTCGTTTCTGAAGAGCGAGATTTGATTGACAGCCCTCCTCTCAGCCATGGAAGTCTGCTAAAACGAAGATAAAGAAGACAACGGCCATGGTACTACACTGGAGTATAAAGAATTTATGACTTTGTATAGTCTTCCTCTGCCAGCTAGATCTTTCAACTCTGTCATCAAAAGTTTGTCAGCAAGTTAGTGCATATAGCGTAAAATGCTATTTACACCAAGTGTTAATAGAAGGTAGATGCTGTTTACACTAAGTGCAAATAACAGCATTTTCTTAGCAATATGCTATTTACACGAAGTGCAAATAGCTATAGATTCTATTTACACTGTTAAAATAGCAGGATTTTCTGCTATTTATAGTACTTATTGCAAATAGTGGCAATTATCTGCACCTCAGTATTGCACTACATTATAAAGCAGTATACAACAATAACATATAGTGTGCAAATGATAATTTTAATTCAAATTATTAAATGGATGCCACCTTTGCGGGACTCCCTACACCTACCCTAACCACACCCAATACTTTCTTTCGATTATGTCCTTAATTTTCATTGAAAATAAATGCCTTTCTGATATGACATTTGAAAAGGGAGAAAAAGAACTTTGCGCGCGAGCAGAAACCAACATCGCGCGAAGAGATAATTTGCGTGCCCGCAGTTAATATCTATGCGTGTGAAATAATATAATACGTCCGAATGCATGTTTTATTGCGCGTGTGCTTCTTGGCACTAATGTTGTGCCATAACCTTCCCTCATAACAGCTTGTCATCTCACATTATTTGAGTAATTTTGAAGGATGTGGTTGCTGGTGTGTGACAAAAACTCATCCAGGACACGTAGGTTTTAGTTTTTTTTAACTATATTATCCATTCGAAGTCGCCAATAAAGCCAATGACTAGTGTTTGAAAACAGGCTTTATCATACATTTTATAAGGTAAAATGTAAACTAGGTAGTGTATTACACACTCTACAATCCTATTCCATTGTTGTACCTATTGTATGGGAATCATTTTTCGATCAGGCCACACTAGCACAAAAACACAACAGGACAACACATGCAAAGGAATAAGTTACAATATTTTGTGATGTTAAACATCACAGAACCCTTTGCAGATGAGAAAAGTCATAAACAATTAACTTTAATATCCTCTCACATGTCATACATTAGTTATATTACAGCCAAAAAAACTAGCACTGATTTTATCAATGCCGACAGACCTAATAAACAACCTTGCAAATAACCTTGAGAACACATCTTAAAAGAGAAGTGAACTCTTTTAAGTAAAAAACATTTTTATGCAAGAGGAAGTCTAATTCTGCTGAGCCAAGTACATTCAGTTTGATGAGAGAAAACACGTCTAACTATGTCTAAACACATGGATCACATGACAACATGCTTCTTCTGAATTTCTCTCTCAATACACTATTCTCACTTCCACTGACAGCACACTCCATTTCCCAAACATACTCTTGATTTTTAATACTGAGATTTTTTCTTTAATTATGGTTTTCTTTTCATTTGTAATGTGGTCTCCAACTGTAATAAACAATGAAACACCCACTTTATGTTTATGAATTCTAGTCATTATAGGCATTGTAGCAACCGTAATTGGCCACAAATAAAAACAAGGCCGTGGGGGACCGATTTACAGTGCGTTGTATTGTGGTGTACCTCAGTGTCTATTTGTTTAGCCAAACAATTTTAAGTGTTTTTTTTTTAAAAACACAAAATCAAAACAAAAAAAAACATATGACAAACCAATAAAAATTGTTAAACAGCCAACAACTAAACAGCTGGGGTTTTTAAAAATGTACACACTTTATAAAAGTTTTGGCCATTCCTCTTTATATTGTGCCCAAGAATTCCCTTTCTTGGCCAGCTGTAATAGATGAATGATCTTTGTTCTGTTTTAGATTGAAGCACCAGATACAAGACAACCAGAGGTTGATGACAATACTACCATGTGTGGGGTTTAAAGCCAATAGGGTTGTAATGATATTCAAAACTGAACCAAAAAAACAATACACAACCCACAATACTCTCTATGTGTACCAAATGCCCCCGCTGCCCTGACTCAGCCCTGGCCCATTGTTGTCATTTAATTAAACAGCAATTAGTAAGGTATAGTAATTAGTTTCGCACTAATAATCCAAGAAATTAATTTATGAATTTGTGAATTAAACCACACAGATCAGCAAATCAAATAAATAAATAAAAATAATCCTTCAGTTTAGACTGTTCTCTCTGATATTTTCAATGCATTTTCACAAATTTAAAATGTTCAAATTATACACAGCTATGGTGAGCAATGACAACTAACTGCAAAGTAGTTATGAATTGCATATTTCTGCAAGTAAATATGCAACCGACAATAAATATAAATCAACACGTGATTGAACCGACATGTGGCATTGTTATATTTTACACCCCTAGAAGCCACATTGATTTGCAGCTGTAACAATGTGTCACTTTTCACACTTGCTCAGATCAGACCTAGCTGTGGTTTCACAACTGATGCAAGTGTGAAAATAAAACCAAAGTTTTCTAACAGCCACAATAACAAATTCTGCCAAAAATGTTTCACTGTGTTAGTGGTACATGAGTGACATATGAGAGATATATAAAACATGAATACACAAGGAGTATACACAAGGCAAAATACCTACAACTTATACCTGCTGAAACACAATAAGTGCAATTCTAACTGCAAGCCATAACAAAAAAGCAACCACTGAGAAATAAAGCAGTCACGAAGTGGCATGTATCTAAAGGCAACACTATAATGACATTACATAATATAATGGTTTACCAATCATATATTAAAATTGCTAGAAATAAAATTAAATTCGAATTATTTCTAATAATTTTTAATATACATATTATTAATTACTACTCAGATTATTTTTCTTGTTATTATAAATTATACAATTAAGTTGTAAATGTCACTGTTTTTGTCTCCACTTATTCTTTCTACAGTGCTTCAAAGCTTACAAAGCTAAATAAAATACACACGTTTGTATCCAGTAACAACACAATCATTTATACGAAGACTGATACACCTATTATTCATAAAAGTATTGACGGTAGAAAGGTACAATGTGAGACCGTTTAAATTTTGCTGTGTTTGTTTAAACATCGACATCTTATCATCCTAAACTATAGCGTGAATCTAAGGCAGAACTATCCACCTGGGAGTGGAAAACCGTGTGAAAACAACAATTTTGATTTACAATTGCTTAGAAATTACTCAAGTAATCTATCAGTAATAGGTATTTTAGATCAAAGCACTGCCTTAGAAATAGTTAATGTTTTTTTTTTTCAGAATTGGCTATGAGATGCAGTCCTACACTGGTTTAAAGCCTAACTGAGTTACCAAAATCAGCTTTAGCTTTGATACTTACCAAAACAGACACTTTTGCAAAGGAAGGCGTAAAGCACCCAAAACAAGAACATCGGATCTCTTGACATTATGATGAACTGGTTTTCAAAACCTTTGCAGGGCGATTTCAGACGTGTTTTCTGATTTCTGTTTTCACACCCAAACAGAATTTCATGTCTGGTTTTCTGTTCGCGTTTATTAACTTCAACAGAAGCCACAAAATGGGTTGCCCAACATTCAGTACATTCCCAAAGATTTTACAATAAGCCCCCGCACAGCTTCATTAAACATTGTATGGTTTTATTTTTATGTTTCTGCCTAATTGGTGTGTTATAAATTCTCCGCATTTATAACTTGTAGCTTTGATACAACCGTTGTTTAGAAATAGTTTTTTTTGTAACGCGATCTGGCAACCCGGTGAAATGAAAAACCCTGGTTCTTTCCGCTGTTTGTGAGTTTCAGTTAGTTCCCTTTCAGGAACTCGAGCTGCGTCGAAACGCTATGGGAACGCCTCCAGCGTAACCACGCTCTGAATCACGTGTGTAATCAGTCCAATCGGAGGGGCGATATGTCACAGACGGGGTGACGTCACGACCAGGAAGCTTAAAAGCGCGTGCGGTGAGTAAACCGCTAGTTTCTGTTATTCAGCAAAGCGCTCTGTGTGTTGTATTGTGTTATTTATTGTTGTCTGTCTTTAGAGTTAGGATGCCTAAAGCTGAGACAAGGGACAAGAGCACTCAACATTTTAGACTGTGTGTTACTCCCTGGCCGCGCTATATTTCGGGTGGGGGTACACACGGTTTATGTGTTGTGTGTTTGGGAGCGAAGCATGCTCGAGAGCTGACTGCCTGCATTGTGAGCTTTTCTCAATGTGGACGCTTCGCTCCTGGAGGGCTCTCTTTGAGGTGGGAGCCTTCACTTACGTTCCTTGCGGTGGTGGCCCCGCTTCTGCCAAGGCAGAGCGGCAGCTGTGCTCGCAGGGTTCACAGATGGGTCTGGCGGAGAGAATTGAGACGGGAGAGTCCCTATCTCATTCCTTACCCGCCAGATCCTCAGCTCTCTCTCTGAGTTCGGAAGCCCGCTTCGCGGTCTCTTCCCCCCAGGGAAAGGGCTCGACTCTCCGTCTCTCATCCACTGATGAAGTGGATGTAGAGAGCGTTGATGAGTCCTCTCTGTCCCCACAGTATGAGCATGGGTACAAGCCGATGCCCTGGGTTGAGCAGATGCTAGCCAGCTATCTGTCTCCCAAGGCGGCGTCGTCCTTTAAAGCTCCGGCTCTGGCCTCCAAGCCGCTGTGCACTACCTCAGTGCTGGTGGGCAGAGGGTACACTGCAGCGGGTCAGGCTGGTGCTTGCTTGCACACCATGGCGGTGTTGCAGGCATACCAGGCTGACCTGAAAGAGATTGATGAAGGCGAAAGTATCACGTCTGAGGACGTGTTAGAGCTCAGGAGAACTGCCGATCTGTCTCTGCGTGCCACCAAGGAGACCGCCCGTGCCATCAGCAGGTCTATGGCAGCCTTGGTGGCAGCTGAAAGACACCTCTGGTTGACCCTGTCACAAAGAAAAGGACAGGGTCTTCCTCTTGGACGCCCCGCTCGTGCCTTCTGGCATGTTCGGCAATGCGGTTAATATGGTTGTCGACAGGGTTCAGGAGGCTCGTAGACAGGCGGAGGCGTTCCATCCTTCCAAAGAAGGGTTGTGTCCCATTTTAGATCTGCATCTCCTGAACCGCTCAGTCATGTCACTGAAGTTTAAGATGCTCACTGTCAAACAGGTCGTGTCTCAAATCAAGTTCAAGGACTGGTTTGTCACGATAGATCTGCAAGATGCCTACTTTCACATCTCCATCCTTCCTTAACACAGAAAGTTCCTGAGGTTTGCTTTCAGGGTCGAAGCTTGCTAGTATCAGGTTCTCCCATTTGGCCTTGCACTCTCACCCTGCACTTTCACGAAGTGTGTGGATGCAGCTCTGGCTCCCCTGCGATACCAGGGCATCTGCATACTCATATTGATGGTTGGTTGATATTAGCTCAGTCAGAGCAGTTGGCAGCTCAACATCAAGATGTCGTTCTTTCCCATATGAAAGAACTGAACGCCGAGAAGAATGTGCTTTCTCCAGCTCAGAGAACCACTTATTTTGGTGTTGTGTGGGATTCAACCACGATGCAGGCACGTTTGGCTAATGCTCGGATCGAATCAATCCTCACTGCAGTCGTGAGAGTAAATGAACTGTAAAGCAGTTTCAAAAACTGCTGGGTCTGATGGCAGCTCTTTGTCGCCACGTAACGCTAGCAACAGATGCATCCCTCACCAGTTGGGGAGCAGTCATGAGTGGAATAGGTTGAGGAGGGAGAGGAGGAGAACAAGAAAGGGAAAGGGCAAGGACAAGGACACAAACAGTCTTGGATGAAATTCGAGCCACATTAGTTGACTATGTCTTTGTCCATGGTATGACTATGAGAGAGGCTGGGCAACGAGTACAGCCAAATTTGAGTCGCTTCACCATAGTCTCCATCATCAGAACCAATCAGAAAACAGGTAGGTGTACGTACAGTAAGACTGCTCTGTACAGTAACTTTTGAGTGCTGTACTCAGTTTATGCTGCCATTTGTGCCCTCTTGAACTGTGCTTCAGGGTAGTGATTTGCTCTACTGTGTTTCAAGTGTTTTGCAGAAAATCTTTGAGATTGAAGGCCGGCCTGTTCCACATGAAATGATCTTTGTGGATGAAGCTGGTTTCAACCTGACCAAAAGAAGGAGAAGTGGGAGGAACATAATTGGCCATTGGGCTATTGTGAATGTCCCTGGTCAGCGCGGAGGGAATGTCACTATGTGCGCAGCCATCAGCCAACAAGGGGTAAGGTTTTCAACCAAGGTTTTCAAACATCTTTCTGCCTGCATACTCTCCCTTTCTAAACCTGTTAGAGGAGTTTTTTCAGCATGGCGGTTGAAAGTGTATGACTGAGAAACTTATATCCATGTTCACCTCCTCCAGGCCATCTATCACTGCAGTGCCCGCGGAGCAATCGGGTTAGGTGCCTTGCTTAAGGGCTCTTCAGTTGCTATCTGCCGGCACTGGAATCGAACCAGCAACCTACTGATTACAAGCTTGACTCACTAACCAGTAGGCCACAACTGCCCCACAACTGCTCTGTTTGGGGAATTGGGTAATTGGGTGAAACATTATGGATTTATGTTTACTGTTTTGAGAATACGAGGCATAGCTTTAAGAAATGTGTTTACGCAATCAAGAAAAACTGTAATAGTCTTTAAACATTGCTGTCACATGTCACTTACCTGTCAGAATGTACTTAAGTGCTAATTTATTATGCATGATATATTAAATGCATGAGTGAGCATCAATTTACCCTTTTGACTGTCTTTTGGATTCTGATTGTTTGCTACCTGCCTCGACCTCTGCCTATTTACCGTTTTGCCTTGCCCCTTTTGTTACTGTTTGCCGGTTCTTGACCTTGCCTGTTTTCAAGGCATATATTCTAAATAAAAGCTGCAAATGGATCCCAATGCCTCTGACTTTTCGTTACAGAAGACTT
>JAZGTK010013897.1:1453-14048 GCA_036877625.1 Ambastaia sidthimunki | reverse complement strand
GAGGTGCTCAGCAGCTGACTGGATGAGCTCACAGCTATCACAGGCTTTCCTACTGTGGTCACCATTTTGATCTGAGTCGGCTGGGCCTTGGCATCTCCTGCACCCTGAGTGGTGGCAGGTTTGTTCCAATTATGAGGTAGAGCCAACATAATGGGCTGCCCCGTTTTACTGAGGCCAGTAACCAGGAGCTTCTGTCCCTCTGGTTTAAGCACAGCAGTACCTGGAGGTTTGCCATCCGCAGCAGAGGAGGTGGCCACTTTGTTGATGATGAGCTGATGGTTGGCTGGGACTGTGACGCTGGAGATTTTGGACAGGCTCTGAGTGACAGTGGAGCTGGTGGTTTTGTCGGGGGCGGTGGTGGTTCCAGCCACAAGACCAGAGGGAGCGAGAAGGAGGTGAGTTCCCGAACTTGTGGTACACTGAGCATTACTGGAGGTTGAGGTCACCTGCATAGCTGTGGTGGTAGGACACAGGCTGACGATTTCAGGCACCTCTGTTTCCATAGGAACCTGAGCTGGCTCCGATTCAGACTGAGCAGGAGGAGCAAGATGCTCGGTGGGGAGCTCCTCCTCCATCACGATAGCTTCAGTATCCATAATCTCATCAGGGAGAAGGCTGTTAAGCTCCGGTGAAACCACATCCATCTTACACAGTTACTGGAAACACACTAAAAACAGAACATATTTTTAAAGTAACAGTTCACCCGAAAAAAACCCGCTATGATTACTTATCATTCGAAAATCATATGTGGTCATACTTTCTGTAAAACACTATAAATATGTTAAAGAAAATTGTGGAGATTGGACTATTAAATTATTTAAATATTCTTCACCTACTGAAAAAGCAACAAGGTAAATGTAGTATAAATCTAGAGAATGTAGAATTGGCGAATAGTGTTAATAAATATCACAAAATTAATATATAATAACTGTATAAAGGCCATTATGTGTGACATAGCCAACATCCACCTAACCTACATATGCATAAAATAAATAATAATAATAAATATACAAAAAATAAATAAACCTGCAATCTCTAATAAACAATAGCCACTAGCAGTAATTAAATATAAGTCAGATGTATTCTCACAGTGTACTGGGGGGTCTTTTAAACTCTCATAATTACCAAAAGCGTTACGCCTCCTCTACGCCATTGGCGACGCGACGCGACCAAAACGCCCCCATCAATCTTCCGCCGCAGACAGTCTCATTTACTATAACGAAGTCGTTTTCATCGCGTCGCGTCGCTGTTACGAGGCTAACTAGCACTGAGCTAACCAGCATTTATAAATATTAAGAACTGTTGCCACAGCTAACATTAGCAACCGAGGCCATGCATCAAAAACTGACAATCAGCAAAACAGCAGCACCTCCCAGTATTAAATCATCACCCACAAAATACAGCGTTGTATGCGTGCTATAAATATTAATTTGAAACTGACTGTAAAAGTATTTAAAGATTGAAACGATTTTTTGCAAGGCCTTTGTAAAAATCACCAAAAATAACAATCTTGTCTATTACCTCGACAGTTAATTTTGTCCGGGTCTTTCAGTTTCCACATCGAGGGCAGTTTGTTGATATTCGACGCGGCCGGTTTTCTGTACACACTGTTGTCAGGGAAAGCTACTTTTTATAAATCGCACTACACGACGTGGTGGTCTAGGATATTTGGATCTTTAGGTGAGTCCAGTTATAATAACTTAAAGCGACGCGCGTCTATTTCAGGATTTCGAAAGATCCGCCATTTTCAACTCGTCATCAGTTCAGACATGAGAAACAACAGCAGCACGAGACAAAAAAAGATTTTTTGTTTTTGTTAGTGTAAACGCTCAAAGGAGGAGCAAAGTCGAGACAAATGGCGCTCAGGTCGTGATCCACTTCAGTGTTATAATTGATCTCCATGTTTTTATAGAATTGATCCCAATTTTTAAGTATTCTTAGAAACGCGCGCAGTTACTATTTTAAGCAGATACAATTACAACCGTGTGCATTAAATATTATGATACAAAATAAAAGTATGTCGTACCAAGTAAACAAGTGTCCGGTCACGAAAAACTTAAGCTTACTTCAACCAAACAGTGTTGTATTCGTGTGTATAAAAAGAAAAAACAGTGGCTCATATTATTCTGCAAATTGCACCAACAAAATATATTTTGTGTAATATGCAGAATAACATATTAAGTCATACGCTGACAAGAAACGCTGTATTTGTAGCGGCTATTAGGTGACAGCTACTAGGCGTAAACCAATTACTATGTACTGTAAAGACAAAGACGATAATCATCAAGCGCACAGGGCCAGCAGGTTGCTGTCATTTTACTGTCAGAGCATAGCCTCAGGTGCTAGCCAGTTAGCAAATACTAAACTACTGCAAAACACCTAAACTCTGGAATAATCTTAGTCTATGCATGGTTTAAGTTGTAGTACAGCACCAAACATGAACAACGATCATTTGCGATCACAACTGGTTTCTTTGACTTCTTGGACACCACAAACCATTAAAGCGGACAGTCCAAACCCAACATCAGCTGACAAATACACTCTGTTAGCAGCCAGGCTAACTAGCTGAGATCATATTGCCCCTCGCTGAATACCCTTCAGAGCTAAAAAGAGACTTCCTACACTTTGTGGAGGTTAGTGTTGAAACGCTCCTTTGAAATCCTCGAAGTTTTCCGCTCGATCACGCACTGCTTAATCCAACTCGGCGCTGCATCTCTTCGATCATCTGCTCTCAGACGAAGACGATTGTTTAAAATACCGCGCCGAGCGCCATTTCACCTCTAACATCCCATAATCAGACCACGCCTTCATAGGAAACAACATATAACGTCACTTCACAACTTCCGTGAACGCCCCCTCCAAATGTTACCTTCTCATACACGCATTTTTAATGAAAAGATACCCACATGTGGCATTCTGTCAAAAAAATAATTTAATTTAAATTCTGTCTGGACGCAGTCCACCCTGTATGCAAAACATTGAGCAATGTTCAATAATAAATAGTTTGTTTTCTATTATAAATTATACATTATTGTTGTTGTTGTTGTTATTATTATTATTATTATTATTAATACATTTACTGCCTTTATCAAAATGCCCGCTCTGCTCTCTTCCTTAAAATGAACGTGTATAGAGACAAGTGACTGTCAAGCTGCTGCAATATTAAGAACAATACCAGTTATTTTTATTATTATTATTATTATTTGTAATCTGCGTATTGGTTGTATATTGTTTATTATTTGTGCACTGTGCGTATTGCATACAGTGTGTTTTGAGCAGCCTCCCAAGTGTAACCTTCCTTTCAATACACATTAAACTCCATTGTATTTACTAAAGTGACTGAAAGACTTTTGAGTTCAGTGGGCCAGTCGTTGATAGAGTGGCGCCCTCTTGAGGTCTGAGTGTGTCAATGTTGTTGATTGAGCGCAGAGGAAAATGGCGACCGGCGTGAGGCAGGAGCTCGCCCAACTGATGAACTCTAGTGGATCTCATAAAGATCTAGCTGGGAAGTACGTTTCTCAAGTCTCTTATTAATATTCTTAATGCATGTTTTTACACGGATTTGCGTTTTCCCAGATAAAAAGATAGGATGCAGCAGATGATAACTAGAGCTAACATTAGCTAACGTAAGGGTATTCTCCGAATTGAAGTTGTTTTACCTGTCAAGCTGCATAGATTAGATTTGTTTTATAATAATTGATCACACAAGCAAGCTATGTATCGGTGATGGTTGATGACAAGGGCTTGAGCAACAATATTAGATATATATTTAGTCCGTTGCAAAAAATGATCATGGTAATCACAATTTTAGCAATAAAATCCTAGTTACATTACAGTTGACATGAATTGTGTTGTTTGTCGGGAACAGTTTAGTAAATGTTTGTCATTAACTTTCACACAAAAAACTGCACTATCTTACAGATATCGTCAAATATTAGAAAAGGCTCTTCAGTTTACAGATGCAGAACAACTAGAGGCGCTGAAAGGATTTGTTGAAGCGAGTAAGTACGCTAGCATAATGTCTGACATTGCACATAATAGCATACTATTTGTGACTGTTTTTTTATATATACATGTAATGCCTGTCTTTATATTGCCCATCTTGATGATCTTCCCTACTTCCCGTTCTTTCACAGTGGTCAATGAAAATGTCAGTCTAGTTATATCCAGGCAGCTTTTGACAGACTTCTGTACACATCTTCTAAACCTACCAGACGGTACAGCAAAAGCTGTTTGCCACTTCACCCTGGAAAAGATTCAGCCCAGAGTCATTTCATTTGAAGAACAGGTAATTGATCACTTCATATACTGTATGCATCATGAGTCTGTTTTTACAGAATTAGGTTTTACTGACATCTTCCAAAATGCATCACTACAACTGTTTCATTAAAAAACAAGGTGACATATTCATTTTGATGTCATGATGTCAGCCTGCATTACAGTTGGTTATATTTGGTTTAAAATGACATCACATTCATTCGTTCTTCAGTTTTGCTTTATGTGTTGAATAAATTATAAACTTATTGTTGTTGTTTTTTTTGGGGTGAACGTATTTACAATTTCAGGTGGCTTCAATCAGGCAACATCTAGCCACAATCTATGAAAAAGAGGAGGACTGGCGGAATGCTGCCCAGGTTCTTGTGGGCATCCCATTGGAGACGGGACAAAAGTAAGCTCACTTTTCTCCTCAAACAGAAGGTCCTTGTTTACATAGGCCTGTTGGGTAAAACTGCTGATGCTGTTTCTATCCCAATGATTTTACTTCCTTATGATGTGTTCCTCTGTACCTATAGACAGTACAATGTGGACTACAAGTTGGACACCTACCTGAAAATCGCCCGTTTGTATTTGGAGGATGATGACCCGGTTCAGGCTGAGGCCTACATCAACCGAGCCTCTTTACTTCAAAATGAATCTACCAATGAGCAGCTGCAGATTCATTACAAGGTGCACCATTAATTAGGCTAATGTTTTATGTTGTCATTCCATATGAAAGATACATAATTTCTAATATAAAGGGGAGGGGCACAAAGTATTTATATGCTGTGTTAGATTACTAACTGAACGCTGATTAGCATGTGTCCAAACGTGATAATGTAATCTCACAGAATAACCTACTTGACAGTCTGGATTTAACAAAGGACATTCTACATAGACTGCCCTCCTGTCTGTTTTTGAAAAATTCCAATTCCATGTCATCTGTTTATTTCTTCTGGACCTCTCTGCCGCCTTTGACACAATGAACCACCAGACCACTGAACTGGTTCAGCTCACTGGCAGATTCTTAGGTAGGTATCCTGAAGAGGACAGGAATCAATGTCACATCAACAAACCACTGGGGTTCCTCAGGGATTGGTTCTTGCTCCTCTTCTCACTAAACACAGCTTTTCTGGGTTCATTCATTAAAGCACTTGGCTTCTTACACCAGACAATACACAGATACGTTTACTGCTACACAGACTATATGCAGCTTTACCTGTCATTCCAATCCGATGACCCTACCATCTCTGCTCAGATTTCCTGCTTGCCTGATAAAATCTTCAGCTCAGCATCAGTAAAATGGAACTCCTGGTAATTCCAGTCAAACCATCATTAAAACAAAACTTCACAGTTCATATTGTATCATCAACTCAACATCTAATTGGTCTGTTGAGAACCTCTGGGTGATGTTTGATGAAATTCACAACTCGCATTGCAACAGTCTCTCGGTCATCGGATATGTTCTACCTCATTAGGAATATCAGACCTTTCCTGTCTGAGCACGCAACACAGCTCCTAGTCCAAACACTCGTAATATCAAGGCTGGACTTATGCAATGTCCTGCTGGCTGACCCTCCAGCCAATGTAACCAAACCCCTGCAAATGATCCAAAATGCAGCAGCACGTCTGGTCTTCAATCAACCGAAAAGAGCCCATGTCACACCCCTCCTTATCTCACTCCATTGGCTACCTGTAGCCTCCCACATGAAATTTAAATCTGGCCACCAGGACAGTCACTGGAACTTTATTGTCCTTCCTTCTTCTGATTTACATCCCCTCACACCAACTGCATTTCCTGTCGCTAGTATCAGAACTATTCCTACTTGTAAATGTAGCTTTGTAGAGTAGGCTTGTTGGTTCTTGGGGCAAAAGTCGCTGTGGATATTGGATATAGTCAAGTTGATAATAGTTTAACTAGGTCATAATTCAGTAGTTCAAATAGTTCATGAATGTCTCTTAAGACCACTGGTGTTTTTGAATGAATGGATGCGTTCCACATGTCAACTGGTCGGTTTTTTTATGTATGTATGTAAAGCCCTAGTTATAATCTGTGTTTTATCATATCCAACAGGTATGCTATGCAAGAGTTCTAGATTATCGGAGAAAGTTCATTGAGGCTGCCCAGCGCTACAATGAGCTTTCTTACAAATCCATTGTCCATGAAACTGAACGTCTGGAGGCACTGAAACATGCTCTTCACTGCACTATACTGGCCTCTGCAGGTACCTTCAGCAGGTTACTCCACTAGTGTCAGGCTGTGCACTAGTGCTTAGACAAGCTTAATTTAAAACCTAGTTTATCATTTAGTTTATAGTAATTTTAGTTTTGAGTTTATATGGTCACGTGATCTATGAAGCGTGTACTTAATGTGTCCTGTTGGTGAAAAGGTCAGCAGCGCTCACGGATGTTGGCTACACTGTTTAAGGACGAACGCTGTCAGCAACTTGCCGCCTATGGCATTCTGGAGAAGATGTACCTGGATCGAATCATCAGAGGAAACCAGCTGCAGGAGTTCGCTGCCATGTTGATGCCACACCAGAAAGCCACCACAGCAGATGGTTTTTACATTTTATTAAAAATTTGAAATATTATTACTTTAGTACTTTGTATTTAAAGGTGCACTTAGTAATTTCTTTCATCATTAAAGTTTTGGTGCTAAAGAAAACAATAGTACTTTTAGTGCTATATTATAGTTGAAAAATATGCTTTGCTTTATACTTTAATAATTGAATAATAATTCAATAATTGGTCAAATATTTGTAGCCTAATCAAAGCTACTTGCATCAAGCTGTTCACCTCATGAGGGCCAACATGTTAAGATACATAGTTAGATGAGGCTGTTTGCTTTATTTCAACACTTGCAAAAAAAAAATAATTCATATCTGACAGCAAGTAGTTATTTATATTTGTCTTGCTTTAGTCCATTTGCATTAAGTGTCAGCATAACAGACAACAAAATTACTGACTGCTCCTTAAATTTTTGGAGTGTTTTTTGCTAAGAAACTAATTGAGTAATTCTTGTTTCTTTAGGTTCAAGCATCCTAGACCGAGCGGTCATTGAGCACAACCTGCTGTCCGCTAGCAAACTGTACAATAATATCACTTTTGAAGAGTTAGGAGCACTTTTAGAGATTCCACCTGCAAAGGTACAGCTGAGCATGGCAACTTATTAGCACCTCATTAGTGCTGTTTGTTAAGGCAAAAATCAGCGTTACAATTCTTATGGTTCTCATGCTGCTACAAATACCTTTACAGGCAGAAAAGATCGCCTCACAAATGATTACAGAGAGTCGCATGAATGGGTTTATTGACCAGATAGACGGCATTGTCCATTTTGAAAGTAAGTTTGGTTTTTAAATAGATATAATAGCCTTATTATAATAGCCTATTTTTCCCTTTGTATGACCATAAATAAAGAACGTCATTTTTTTATTGTTCATCAGCACGGGAGCCATTACCCACCTGGGACAAGCAGATTCAGTCACTGTGCTTCCAGGTGAACAACCTTCTGGAGAAAATCAGTCAGGCAGCACCAGAATGGTCAGCACAAGCTATGGAGTCCCAGATGACCCAATAAATTTCTGTTATGCCCTCCATCTGCATAGTCAAACAACTTGTCCTTTCACTCTCATTTGGAAAAATTACAGCACGAGGAAAAGATTCAACTCAATCATTATGTATAATGTTTTCTTAGTCTGGCACATGCTAATGCTGCATTATGTTTGACCATTTTGTGGTGAGGTTGACATTTTTAAAGACTGATATCTAATAAACTCAAAATGTTAAAATGTTTTTTGCTTGTCGATTATTGTCAGTTTTAAGCACAACAGTTAGAACATGATTAAATTAAAGGTGTGTATAATATTCTTAAGGTTATAATGCTTTTGCGCCATTCGGAAAAAAATTATGAGTTGAATTTGGTGCCGCTTGGAAGAATAGCACACTGTAGTGTTTTGCCTTACTTCATTTATTGATTTTCATTATATAAACTAATACCTTTGATTTATGTCATTGCATAAATATAGACATAAAGCCATTATGTGTACTTCTTAATAAAAGTTTGTGCAAATTAAATAAGTATATAAACAAGAATAGCAACCATATATTCATCCAGATAAATGTTCACTGGAGTAACAACAAGCACCTGTTTTTCCTAATATTTACCCAAAATCTCATAATATCCTATAATCAGTTCTAGCATAGCAGGTTTAAATGGAAAATGCTGTTTTATGATGTCTGAGTACTAGTAGTGGACTAGTAGTTAGTAATTGAAGACTTTGTGAAATAACTTGATGAGCACAATTGTCTGTTAAAATAAGAAGCTGGGGTGGGGCATCCATTAAAATTTTTCTTTAGAATTCCCCATTACGTTTCCTTATGTCAATGTCTCTCTTCAGCTGGCAAGCTGCACACCACGGGCAGAAATAGCTGACAACAAAGTCTTCACACATGGATCCCTGAAACCAAACCCAATTCAACCAACAAAACACAATTGAATGTAATGAATATGCAATTACACAACTGTAAACAATTTTTTAATGTATGGACAGTCAGATCCATGTCTAACCATCTTTCTGTATCAACATCATTGCTAAAAACTGCATATAGATATTTGAACATACCGGGATGTTGTATCTTGTTCTGTATACACTTCGGATTGGCATCCCCAAGCCACATGCACAACACTCATTCATGTCCTTAGCAATGGAGCAGCCCAAACAAGGAAGGCAAAACATGCCACATAAACCTATAGATTACAACACATAATTAATCATAAATTCATTTATGTTTAGTTTCAAAATACTGTGAAATATGTAATTAAAGTTGTTTTCTTTATCCCAAGTGTTGGTGAATTCATCTTTGTTGTTTTATGGCTATTTTTTTCTATGCATTTATTCGAAGTATTTTGTTTAGTTTTATTGTTTTTGTTCAGTGCCGCTGAAATCACTCACATATGCTCACATCATCACAACAGCTTAATAACCCGGTCTGAAAATCTTTAGGTTCAAATGCTCTGGGTTGAGATGTCACCTCCATTATCTAGAACAAGTAAAGAAGTGTTTTTTTTATTCCCTAGCAGGTTTTCCTCTCTAACATTCATATAAATTATATATATACACACATATAATCAGTCTATAATCAGTAAATATATAATTATATCAGATAAATACGAAGAATTGAGACTTTACCTCTACACAAACTTTACCAAAGTGAAAGTAATTTTTAGATGTAGCTTTACCTTTTGTTAAATTGATGCAGGATACTCTCTTCAGGACAGTACACGCAGGATGTCCTTTATATACAGTTTCAAAAATCACATGATATCGAGGCACTCCCTTTAAATGTACAGTTAAAAAAAAGTAAGTCAATATTTTTTTATTTGTGAAACTATCTATTG
The DNA here is from genome assembly GCA_036877625.1 of Ambastaia sidthimunki. Lineage (NCBI taxonomy): Eukaryota > Metazoa > Chordata > Actinopteri > Cypriniformes > Botiidae > Ambastaia > Ambastaia sidthimunki. The sequence goes on along the minus strand of JAZGTK010013897.1, from coordinate 4,390 downwards.
CCCATCATTTGGGTTCAAAGTCTTGTAATGATACTTATAACTAATGGTTATAAATGACTATAAATTTGACTATGACTATGACTATTAATGTTGTCACTTAGCAAACACAAACATTTTTGAGATGTGCCATTATGGTTTAGACATTTCCACAGTGAGAATTAGCTGAAACCAGATGGAAAAACAAAGAAGAGGGCAATATAAAGGCCTACACATGAATATACGATTCAGGGAGGAGATGGGCAAATCAGTCATTAAACTGAGTTACATTTAAATGTTTATATTACTTTTTCTGTTGATTCAGAACAAGTTTAGGGATACTGATGGTTTCCATTTGGGTCTTAGAGTTTTTACCATTTTTAGTTGCATTGTCTTGAAACAGTGCTGGAAGGGTGCCAAAGTTTTTAATATGCTTTAATAATAATCATGCCTATAATCTATAATTTGTAATTCATTTATGAGTATAAACTGTGTAATCAGTAATTGAAAATACTGCAAAAATTTAAGGCAGGAATTAAACTTCAATTTCAATATATAAACAGTTGAATTTATTTTTCAAAACCAACATTATAATCATAATCTTAATCGTAAAAAAAATCACATTGATATAGATGTAACTTTAATAAGAAAACATTTCATAGTTATTTTATCTGTATTAAAATAACACTTAATTACACATCATTCTGTTGAATTCTGTCGAGATTCCATCTTTATTGTGCTTCTCTTTTTACATAGAGAAGCACAATACTGTTTTATTATTGACTGTTAACATAGACATACACATTGTTTACAATAGCTTCACACCATGACCAACAGTCGACACTTTAAATCTGAAAACATATTAATTTTACATAATTCACCACTCTGCCTCTTTGTAGTTACATTGTGAATTTGGAACTTGCATTTCCTGGATAAACCATAGTTTGTTTACTTTTACATTGTCTATGGCTGAACACGTAGCAATTTAACTCATGATAGACTGTGTTTTCACAAGCCATAAAGTTTATTACATTTCAAATAATTTACTCCTCTAACTTTCTTCGATCTTTGGTTCCAAAGAGCAATGAGGACTAGATGGTAGTGTAGATAGACTGCTAGACAGCAAGTTTAATTTTGTTGCACTATGTTGAATAACAAACTTAAACTCTGGTTTCTTCAGAATTCTCTGTTACGCTTCCTTATTTTAATATCTCTCTTCAGCTGGCAGGTTGCACAACACCCGCAGAAATAGTTGACAACAAAGTCATTACACATGGATTCCTGGAAACAAAACTAAACCAGGTTCAACCAACAAAAAAATGAATATATAATCTAAGACAGACAGACAGACCTACCGGGATGTTGTATCTTGTTCTGTATACACTTCGGATTGGCATCCCCAAGCCACATGCACAACACTCATTCATGTCGCTAGCAATGGAGCAGCCCAAACAAGAAAGGCAAAACATGCCACATATATATAATACAACATTTTGATTTATTATAAGATTATAGATCACGTTACATTAATAAAGTATTTGTATTCACTGAAATCACTTACAAACGCTCACATCATCACAACAGCTTAATAACCTGGTCTGAAAGTCTTTTGGTTCAAATGCTTTGGGTTGAGATGTCACCTCCATTATCTAGAACAGGTTAAGAAGTGTGGACCATCAACAATATTTATGCTATTATTCTGAAACACTTTTGCTTAAGTTTGTTTTTCTTTTTTTCTACAGCAGTTTTCCAAACTAGTAGTAACTTAATTCGCATTATACATTCAAAGTATTTACTTATACAGAAGGCAATTTGACCAAAGAGTAATATTTAAGTGTTACTTAACCTTAAAAGTAACCTCCCTTTCTTGCAGTTGGTTCAGGATACTCCCTTTGCTATGAAACACCCACTGATGTCCTTTATATATATTTTGAAAAGTCACATGTATATACATTTATTGTCATAATATATGTTGCCCATCCTGTGGGTTTAAAGTCCTGCAACAGTAGGCGTAACTAATTGTTATACATCCTTAAATGGGCATTTCCAAGTATTTGTGATCAGTTTGCTATTTACTATCACACCCTCAGATAATAACAAACTTTTACAAGGAACAAAAATACAACACATCTTTATAGTTAAATGAATTAACTCATCAGTCATTTACAATAACACACTATTGCTATGAGTCTTGTAACAAAATACCTACAACTTTTAAGACTTTATACATTCAGCGTAAATCAGTCACAAATAAGAATGTGTTTGATGATTTAGAAGGCCAAGTTTTTAGAAACATAGCCCTGTTTTTTTGTTGGTTTCATAGGTTTTTGAAAAAATGTTTCTAATATTTAGACTTTTTTTATATTTATAATGTTAAGTGGTAAATTTTACACTTTAAATGTATATGTAAACAATCATCATTCAATCCAGTATTCAATCCATAATTATTGTTATGTTTGTTTTTATTAGTAGTATTAAAATATTTAAATANCTAACTAGCCTTGTCAATTAAATAATGTCTATTAGTTAAACAAATAAACATTTCTTACTTTAAGCTAAAAAGCTAATAAATAAAAATCAAGTCATGGACTTATTTTAACAGATTTATTTAAACAGATGCAATTCAATTTATTGCTTCTAGCACAATTTATTGTTTCTAACACAACTTTACATAGAGCAACAACCCAGGTGAGCAGGTGACCACTGTGAGGGGGACTTCCTAACATGTTTAAGAAGATGAACAGATGATGAAGAAACGTTAAGGGAGCCAAGACTGCTATCACTTTTTTACTATATGATTTTGAGACAATTTTATTCTAATCTGTTTAAAAAATGAGTAAGCACATTTCAGTTCTCAATGAGTTGGCACCGGTGTCATCTGTGTACATTTCTTTGTTCTCACAAAGAGTATATAGCTGGACTTAAATCTTGTGCAACAACATTGGCAGTACCCTCAGACTC
>JAZGTK010013896.1:0-14048 GCA_036877625.1 Ambastaia sidthimunki | reverse complement strand
TTATTGTTAATTTACCTTTGGAAAGCCCATTAGCACTGTAGCTGTAGCATGTGATGGACCTCTATAATGAGAAGGTAAAATCCCTGCTTTTTTTAGTGTTAAAGACACAACGTAAAAGATTTTTCCATTAAAATATCTGAAATTCAGTGTTATATGTTTTGTTCTTGTTCCAGAGACATTTGCAATTTTAACCAGCGTAATGTCCCTGCTTATTGCGTCATCTATCAATGGCGTCATGTCCGCGTTATCCTCAGTTTCGCTGTTACTGCCGTAGAAACCATAGCAACAGAGTGAGTCTCATAAAAAAATGAGGTAGTAGTTGTATTTTTAAGCACACCACTGTTGTTGTTTCACACAGTTGTCGTTGACCACAATTATTAGTTATTGTTTGCAGCAGTTTCTGTCGTCAAAGCTAATTCCATTTAGATATCAATGTGACTGCCTCCCTCATGTCACTTTTCCTCTGAATTTTGAGAGCTTCCTCATGTTCATGCTGCGTTTTAGCACCTCAGTCAGAACACAGTGAGATCATTTTGACAAGTTTCTACAAAATTTTTGAGGATTTACTGCCTTCCTCGCCTCTTCAGAGAAAATGGCCCTGTCCCTATAGATGGATGGAATTTTAATTAAAAGCGAGCTCTGCGTCCATTATAGATTTACATATGGAAGTGAGAATAAATGATTGTTTAATTACACATTCATTTTTTAAGCTTTTAAAGGTGATGCTTCTGTGAGAAGCATGACCTCTTGAAAAACTGCCAGATTTCCTCTCTGCTGGCCTGTATAACAGAACTGCCAGCTCTCTCTCTCTCTCTCTCTTACTCTCTCTCTCTCTTACTCTCTCTCACTCTCTCTCTTACTCTCTCTCTCTCACTCTCTCTCTCTGCTCTGTCTGTCTTCACAGAGCCAGAGCAGCTTGTCATCACGCTTCTAGATTTTTAAAGCTAGAAACATCAGCAGATGGTCCCCCAGCACGCCCACTGGTAGATAAAGAAATAGATCACTGGATTTCTATTAAGCTGAAACAGTGAAAAAGTGTCTGGACATGCTTTCAAAAAGAACATTTTTGCTTGCATTGTCAGATTTAGCCTCAAAGGAGATCTGAAGTGTTTCTAAAGTAGGCCGATCTTTGACAAGTTCCTTAGTTCCCTGTCACATCTGTACCACTTTATATAAAAATAACCATTGTAACATACAGTACCTTAGCACACCAGATACCAAGTGCCTTTGTAGCTGAATTTGTAGAATATGGTGTTAGCAGCGTAAACGGTTGTGGGTTTGATTCCCAGGAACCGCACATGCATGTCAAATGTAAAGCTTGAATGTTCTGTAAGTTGCTTTGGATAAAAACGTCTGCCAAATGCATAGGTATAAATTCTTCTACATTTGGTGTCTAAATTCCCTTTTGAGAAGGAGGTTGTTGATTAGTTAGTGTGTTAAATTATTAATTTATTTGTTTTTATTTTATTATGTTTCCCTCGAGTCTATTGAAATTTCAGTCATGTTCTGTTCCAAATGGCCAATTTTCCACTTCATTCTGGCCATAACAGGAAGCCGGATGACATGCTTTTCAAGGCTATTACCGCACTCAAAACGAGGACTTCATTTCTGAGCTTCATAGAGTTCATGGTTGGGGGTCTATGAGAGAGCAGTGTTTCTTTAGCAGTGCAAACAGAGAGACCGACTGATGCTGCGGGCCTTCACGCAGAGTTTGGTTATCATGTTCCATTCAGCATGCAAGATTATTGCCCTCAGGTCTCATTCTTTAATGTTGCCCCCTGTACTTGTGCCCCCCTCCACTTTTTTTTTCCTGTGCTCTGTCACATTATTCTTTTTCCCTCACTAACACAGATACACACACATTACACACACGAGTCATACAAACACACACACTCTCCATCTCAGTTCATGAAAATCAAATATTACACTTAATATTGTGCAGTTAGGGTTTTGTATTGTGCAATAACAGTTCAATTATTTATATATATAACTCTTTTTCAAAATTGTGCATTGTTGATTTACAGCTTTACAGAGATAAGACTTGAAAGAACTTGTTGATATGTGTAAGAAGTGTAGAAATAAAGAAAAGCAAGAAATGTAAAATACAATACATGATGTTACGGATGACACAATGTTAATATATTGAAATTAAATTATAAAAGAACAGGAAAAAGAGTTTTGCTTAAATCCTATAAAAAGTACATTAGCATTAATAACTGGAAAGATAAAGCAGATAACAGCAAATATTGTGTGGTTGGCGCTGCAAAAACTAAAGGTATCAGGTGTGCTCAAGGTCTCTTAAACCTGTAGTATCGCTAAGCATTCCCATTTATTGGCCACCATAGAACTCACACGCGATGCTGATTGGCTGAGCCCTTCACTATGTCTGTGTTGCTTATAAAATTGTCTTTCATCATAACACATGTGTACTCCTGTTTGGCCATGAGAAATGTTGTGAAACCAGTTGGTGTAGTTAAGGCATCTACCAGCAGGGGCTAACTGGCCCATGGTGAACATGCAGCCAAACGTACAGTGTATAGAATCTATAAGGCAGAACTTCTAGTATTGTTCTTATAAAGACATAAGACACAATGTCGGGCACTACGAGGAGATTCATTTCTTGTTACCCAGCAGAACCGTGCCGGCTTGTTCGCTGTCATACCATTCGTTTTGTAAGCAATAAAATCAGATCGAACGGAACAGAATGGGAACAACCTAACAAATGTGTTCTTGCAGCTTAGGAAACTTATTAGCATAAGAAGAATGGCTAAGATAATAAAGAATGCCAGGTGCAGTAGAGTCATGCTTAGGCTCTTGGAGTCATGTGGAGTCTGTCCACAGAAGCAGACCAGTAGCACTTCAGTGAGAGAAGTGGCCCCTGCAGATGACCTGCGGGACATTCAGCAGGGAGGGAGCTATTATTAGAGCGAGAGAGATGTGGGTGTTAGATAGAGAGAGAGAGTTGTAGAGAAGCAAGAAACAGCTTAAAAAGACAGTGCAGAGGCGAGAGGGATGCAGAGAGGAGAAATAAGAGGGTGAAAGTGAAAGTTAGAGGACAGAAGGGTGCCCGAGTGTCAGAGATAGAGGCTGTTGTGATTCTTAGTCCAGTTTTTTCATGCAGAACAAAATGTCAGAAGATTGAAAAGGTTCCTTTTCTTTGCCAAACACAACTGTAAAGGTGCCATTACTGTACATACTGTAGAAATACATGTGTGTGTGTGTGTGTGGAGGCCGTCAAAGTGAGAAAATAACCAAAATTATTAACTTCTAGGGACTGTTGTATGTAACGTGTAACTAATGAAAATACTTCGCTTTAATTTACTTTTTTGGAGAAACTAGGTCAGATGTGTTCTGATGCAGAGGGTGTGAGGAACTACATTATGTTCCGAGTGAGATGTGGAGACAACGAGGGAGATTAGAAAGTTCTCTGGCAAACAGTGAGCGTGGGTTTGTGCCATTTGGAGGGAAAAAAACACATTAATGTGATCACAGGCCCTTATAATTTAGAGAAGAGAAGATAAGGATGAATCCTCAACCTGGTGGTGGATTATCTGCATTTGCAGGTATTCTGATGATGAGCGAGGCCGACAGCATACTGTACACACACACACACACACACATTCCTCCCCCAGGCTGTAATTCCCTCATGTATAAGGTGAGATGCAATATCTGAGTTAAAGCTCTATTTGATCCTTTATTCTGTGTTAAAAAAGTTATGATTGTAGAGGAAAAAAACCCTGAAAATAAAAACAACCAGCTCTAGGAAGGATAAATGGTCCTGTAGCACTCAAAACACAGTGTCTAAAACACAATTTTTAAAAATAAAAATGTCTGGCTAGAACGCATTTCAGATTTAATTAAAGCTTGTGTCCTTTTAGCGCAGAGAAATTAAATTTGCTCCGTGCCTCTGACTCCCTCATGCCATCTACATTTGCTGAAGGCCGCTAACAAAACAGAGCTTTTAGTCTATTACCACCAGCTTCTTTCACTTATACACTTTCATTTACTTCGTTTACTCCGGAAATTAACAGCAAGCATTTGGATATTTCAGAGGGTAAACAGAAGTAATGCTTTGTATCCACGGTCCAGCATGACCTATACAAAAAGTCATTCATGTGTGTGTGTGTGTGAATGTATTTACTTTGTTTGGATGCATATATGTGTGTTTGTAACATCTTTAGGGACATTGGGACATGGTGTTGCATTATTTATTACAAATTACAGCTGTTTACACATCCACACCAAACCCCCCCACCGCCTCCCCTTTTGGAAATGGCAGGATATGAGAAAGATCTGAGCAGAGCTGTGAGATGAGTGCTACTCTCAGGGCTGATTGTGTTTTAGAAAGAGTGTGTCTGGGAGAGATTGAAAATGTGTGAGTGGCTGTGTGTGTGTGTGAGTGAGTGAGTGAGTGAGTGAGTGAGTGAGTGAGTGAGTGAGTGTGTGTGTGAGTGTGTGAGTGAGTGTGTGAGTGAGTGAGTGAGTGAGTGTGTGAGTGAGTGAGTGAGTGAGTGAGTTGTGAGATGAGTGCTACTCTCAGGGCTGATTGTGCTTTAGAGAGAGTGTGTCTGAGAGAGATTGAGAGTGTGTGAGTGGCTGAGTGTGTGTGTGTGTGTGTGAGTGAGTGAGTGATTGTGTTAGTGAGTGAGTCTGTGAGTGAGTGTGTGTGTGAGAGAGTGAGAGTCGCTGCTGATGTGTTTTGCACGGCTCAGTTTCAGCCTGCGACTGATGATAAATTGAAGGAAAATATGCAGCCTCACTGTGGCTTCAGGAAACACAATCAAACTGGGGGGGTGAATTCATTGTCGTTGTTTAAGACTGCAACACGTATGAATTATGCATTTATTTAAGACGGCATCGTGCTTTCAAGATGCTTGAAAATTAAGCCCAAATAAATGAGGCGATGTTTGTGTTACGGCACAACCTGTTTTGTGGATTACAGATTGCTTTTTGACCCTCTGATTGATTACAGTGTTTTCTCCAGGGGAAACAGACAGACACAGTGATGAGGATTTGAGTAAGCCTGAAGTGGAGCTGATCCCTGGCTAACCTCTTTTTCTCTCCCCAGATGCCCTTAAATGGCCTGAATTACTCAAATGGTTAAGAATTAGATACAGAGAGTCTGATGCCTGAGAACAGATACACAGGCAGTAGGTCTCACTTCCAGGGATATTTCTGTGCAGAAGGCGCTTAAAAGGGATTCCTTGACCTCATCACCTTATAAATGTCTCTAACCTCTCAACTCTCAGCTTTACAGGTATCATTGCAGTCTCTTCATTACACTAGAGGGACAGCTTAACCCAGAGCTGATTAATTGTCATCCTAATTCATGAATGATACACACATCATACACCTAGACAGTGTGCATCCTGCCTGTTTCCATGACAACTACCAAAAGCGTGAACCGTGTACATGGTTGACCTCACCTGGTTCCCATTACCTGCTTCCCTAAAAGGGAGTCTGGAACATTATGACCTATGTAGTATGACCCATGTCATTTACCTGTCAGCCTGCTGTATCTATTGCAACCTGTGAAGCCAGACAAGCATGCAATATGATGTAGGTTAGCATAGCCTTAGTTAGGCTGGTATCTTAAAGAGACAGTTCACCCTGTTGTTCTTAAAAATATCTTCTTTTGTGTTCCTCAGAAGTAAAAGCGTCATACAGGTTTGGAATGACATGAGGGTGACTAAATGATGCAAGAATTTTCATTTTTGGGTGAACTATCCCTTTAAATGTTAATGAGAGTTTCTTAAAGCTAAAACGTTGTGAGACAATGTTTTTGTGTCCTTGGCTGCTCAAACTAACATTTCCTGATCCGTAAAAGCGCAACGTTAAGACAGCGTTTAGAAAATTAGATAATAAATGGTTTACTTGTAGTTGTCTCTGCACATTAGACTAAGATAGAAGGTATTTTTCACACATTTTCTACATTTTTAACAGTATTTTTAACAGCTGCTTTGAGTTCTTTGTGAAGAACTATTCAAAAGAATAGTGGAGTGATGTTGGTGTCTAAAAGTGATTGTTTTTTTAAGTGCTTTAAAGGGTCTTTCACCCCAGCAGTTACAAATTACTCTTTAAAAAGCAGATCATCTAATCTCAAGATAAGTGTTTCCATTACGATAAGTGTTTCAGAGTAATGTTCGTTTTAATTAAAGCGTGAATGCAGTTTCAGACACGAGCTGTGGTGTATTACATGACCAATGAGAAAGGAGGAGGAATCTATGGCTCATATAAGCACACAGGGTGATGATATACCGACATACAAATCTGCTGACACTGACAGAACTAAAATATCAGCAATCGCAGAGCAAACTGTCTGAACGTGTGCAACGGAGACCAAGAATAGCAGTTGATCTGATTAAGACTTCCTGGTTTCAGTTTCCATACCACAAAGCTGGGCAAAGGTTAAAAGACATGCCATTGTTTTAACATTGTTTTTTTCCCCTGTTCTAAAGTCAGAAGCTGTAAAGGGCAGCAGGGAAAAAGCCTCCAAATATAGGATTTTAGGTCCCTGACATCGATCAGATCCTCTCATGGTCTTCAAAAGAGGCTGCTGACTTATAAGCCAAAGGGACAGATAGAGTGGCCAGAAATAGCATTTGAACACACCACACTATATTAACACATTGTATTATTCTTATTATATATAAACATCAATCCAAATTGCATTTATTTTAAGGGCTTTTCAAAAAAAACATTAAAAAAAGAAGATGGTTTTAAATGTTAAAGCGTTAAATATCCGGCTCAAAATGAAGATGAAATGTATAAAGGCAGATTTTAGTGAAACATGTGCTACTCTGTGCACTACAGGGCACTTGTGTGAACTTGAGGGGAATTGAGTTCATACATCCATTAAAAATCACCTTGAGACCAGTTGGTTAAAAGCAATCACAAAACAGCCTTAGAAATTGAAGCTAGTTCTGAGAAAGGTTGCGGAGGCCACTTGCTTTGATAGTTTGCATCTAATGCAAAGAACTGTATTGAACTTTTGATACATTTGAGACATTTATTAATACATACTATAAGTAAAACACACCGTCTATTATCAGAAAGCTACGCTATTGTGTATTTTAATAACGTCAGTTATGGAGGTTTAATAATGTCATGTTGTTTGTGCTTTGTATCAACATCACAGCTGTGGTTTCAGGGAGAGTGTTTTAGACACAGCGCTGATAAAGTGTTGATCTGTGAACGGCATCTAGGAAAACAGCCACACTTTATCTGTTCATTTCTTACATGGGAAATGTCGCTATCTTTTTAAATGCTTTTGTCTCTATGGCTTGGCTACACTCTGCTTCCTCTATTGAAACAGCAGACAGATATTCTTCTCTCCAATGGGCCAAAGCGGCTGTTGAGCCCGAGTCAAATAAGACAGTCTGTTCTGTTTTCACATTGTAATAAGTCAGACACACCATTGTCTCATCTCTTATACCTCATTTTAGTCTATGGCCCATTTGCTGTTGCTTTTCTTTTATGTTTGTTTCAATAAAGACGGCACCAGCATAAATTTCAAATTTCCATCTCATTAGATATTGTGGATTTAATAAACTACAGCTGTGTGTTCCACACTTTTTGCAATGATGTACCCCTCCAAACCATAAACATTTTTCTGTGCATCCTCTCTTTCTGGACTCACATACATAGACAACAGTGACAAAGTGTACTATGTTAATGCAGTATATATTGTGAACAATAGGGTAACCTATGTTAAAGCTGCAATCCCTAAATCTTTTGGTTAAAAATGAGCAAAAATCAGTTATTGGGCAAGTACATGACAGATCAGTGTTCAACACGATCTCTTTACCCTACCAAGATTCACAATGGTAAGTTAATAGTAATGATTATTAATTTAAGCTGTTGGGTCGAAGGAAATGTCCGTCTGTAAACAGAAAGAAAAAGAATATTATATTGCGTGTCCGGGTACTGTAGATGGTGGAGCGTTTGTAGCTTGTTCTTACAACAGTTGTAACTCTAAAAGTAACCTGCAACTTTATATGTTAAACAGAGGTGGCAGTAGAGAGGCATAAATTATGGATTGCAGCTTTATTATTGCAACCATACATTGACATTTGTACAAAACACCCATATATCAAACAGGTTACAATAAATACTTATTATAAACTATTTATTTTTATCATAAAATAATGTTGCCATGATGGGCAAGTAATGTAGGCAGTAATGTTTCAATAATGTCTTTTCCATGGCATGTTTTAAGCGAAGGTATACAAGCATTTTCAATTTATATCTATGAAAGCCGAGTGCCACGAACGCTCTCAAGGTGGATTGTGGGATTGACAGCAACACAAGGCATTGAGGATATTGATAAGTAAAAAATTCCTACATGCAAATGGGGAATAAAAAGTTCGATTTAGAGAGATGTGTTCTACCATTAACATACACACCATAAATCTACAGTGTGTTGGCATTGTGAGCAGCATTCCTGCAGACTCTTTATAAATTACAAATGTGCTGCAGGTGTGACAGAGAATGTAAAGCGAATACAGTTATTTGTACGCATGTTGCTCACTTATATCTGACCAACAGATATATTTACTAATTTGACTGGACTTTTTATATTATACTGACATTAATTATATTTTATGTAACATATATCAAATAATATATTTATTTATTTGCCTGTGAAAAACTCATGAATGTTAATTTAGTTTTTAATTGTAAAAACGCGCGTACATCGTTACCTCGTGTATCCCATCTGTGGCGCATCTTTTTATTGAAATCCATTATAGTCTGTGCATCTCATCATCTTGGTCTTACTCAGCCCATTTCTTCTCCGCCTTTTGTGTCTTTTGTGATTGGATGCATTCATTTTTGTGTGATGTCCTTTCTGTGCTGTGTGATGTGTGCTCTGAGGCATCAGCTTTGAACCTTTGTAATTAGTCATACAGTTAATTCATAAGGATGCATGTGGATAGGCACTGGAGAGTTTGTTATTCGTTTGGGTGTCTTTGTGAGATGACATCAGGGCCAATTTTAGTGATTGAGGTTTTATTCAGAGCTGATGTCCTTTTATCCTTTAATGCAAATACATTCCCTTGATTTAAAAATTGGTATCTCATCCTCTGTAGGATAACAGATTATCTGACTTCTTTGCTCTGCGTGGAGTGCTTGCCGGTTGAGCTGCTTTCGTTATTGACGGCATGAACTAAATACAGAGTGGGTATCAGATGTGCCACTTCAGTTAGTAAGAGCTGATATATTGGGAGAGTGGTAGGACAGAGGTTAGGCATACATTTGCAATACGTGCTTGGCAGATGCTTAATCTATTGCTACACCATGTGCTACAATTATATACGGTAGCATAATGTATTACTGTAAAATAGGTAATTATGCAATATCATAAAATTTAATGTGAATAGAATCATTTATTAAATTGCTACTATAGAAGTAGACCTACACCTTTAGTGTTCATTAGTGACTCTTTGCAAGAACTTGGGAATAGGAAAAAAAAATAATTGCTGTATAATGGTCTTATGTTTCTATATGGTTATTTGAAGATTATTTTATGTTACTTTGACTGTAGGCTTTTCAGATCAGCATGTTGCCTTCTGTGTTGGACAGCGCCAGTACAGAGGTTTCTAAATAATAAAGATGTTCACTGTGGAACTTAAAAGGCCCCTATGGCTGTTTTTGGCTCTAAGTGGAACCCTTTGTTTTTAGGAGTGTACTGTGCAAGATATTGGACAGTGTTTTTAAAAGGACTGTGTGTATTCAGGCCTGCAGGGAAAGCAGTGCCAACTGAAACATTACTAGAATTGCATATTGGATTTTTGTGGTTTATCTTTTACAACAAGATACAACATATTATACCATTTAGGCTTAGAAGCATGTGCTAAATCATTAGACAAACAAATAGACAGGGAGGTAAACAGACGGTCTGAGAATGATGTTGTGGTGGTCTTCTGGAAAGCACTGACATTTAACGTGTGACAGCCAGTTTGGACTGTACAAATATCGAACCTGAGTTTACTTAAAACCTTTTCAGTGTGGTTTTAATTGTGGGAAGAACTAGTCAGATTAATTTTGATGAATGTATATATGCCTGCCAGGGGACTTTAGTAAGCTCAGAAGACATTTGTATAAGCCTTACGCATATAATTCTGATTGTCTTTGTGTGTTTAATTTCAAGAGAAGATGCTTTTGGCTCCTTGCCCCGAAGTTAATAGAGATAAAACCTCGGAATTGCAAAATCCATCTGCTTAAGGCATTTTCATATTCCTTATATATGGGGAATCGAGTGATAATTAGTTTAACAGCAAATTTTCAGTGGATTCACTAAATTCACAGCAATCATGAGGAATGAAATAAGGTTAAAAGGTTGCCTGTCTGGATAGCTTTCACCACAAATCTATTTACAGTTTGCGTTTTGATTTAGTTTCTCTCTCTAGTCCAATGGCTACTGGTGCTTATCTAGAGTTGCCCCATTGCATTGTGGGAGTTAGTGTAATCCTCTATTATCTGAAGGCACAGCTGGTAATTCAGGTATAATGCAGGGAAAGATAATTTCACAGTGTGTTCTCATTTTGAATGGATTTAGCTGCAAATAGGTTGACTCAGCGGGAGAGATGAAGTCAAATTCTGCTAACCAGTCAGTTCAGCAACACTGACAGTCATATTTGGATCTAGGCCTTTTATTATATAATTTATTATATAGATTTACTTTTGCTTTTCAACTGTCCATTTTTATTTATTGCAATAATTTTGATGATTGTTTAACAAATGTTATTAATAAGTGTTCGTTTTATTTTGTACTGTGTTTACTTTCATTAACATTCATTGAGGAAAAATAACAAATTAATTATATACTGATTTTAACAAAATAAAAGCTTACCAAGTGTAGTATAAAATATTTTAAATATAAAAACGCTTTCTGTGCTGACCCACAAAAATTTTGTGACTATGGATTTTAAACACTAGGTTCTGGTTGAGGTTCTAATTTGGCTCTAATTCTAATGCTTTAAGAGAATAATATTCCCAGCTACATTTAACTCATTTCACATTTTAAATGCAGAAGGATTTAAATGAGTTAGTGGCGTAAATATCACAAGAGCAAAAGATTCACTGTCCGAGTCTCATAAAGTCAGTCGCTGAAGCATTTAACTAGGTCATGACATAACTATAGATAATTAATACAAATGTATGCCCTGTTGCCGTGGGAGATGGGAATCTGTCAAAGAGTTTGGAGCATCATTGGAAACCACAATGAACCTCGAGCAGTTAGAATGTCAGGGTTCCGTCTACCACCAAAGATCTCAATTCTCTTTGACAGCAGTACACCGCAGAGCTACTATCTGCCTGTCTATCTAAATACATCTCAAGAACAAATGATCCCAGAACTGATACTTCAAAGCAATGAGTTTACAAACAGCCTCAGGAAACCCAGGTGAAGGAACCCGGGGTTCTAGAATTGGTAACTGGACACAGTTGGTGAACTGCAAGATGCCCTTAGCTGTACAATTTGATAGGCACAGATAAAGAAATGACGTTTTTTATGAGTGGGACAATGACAGAATTTTAAAGTCCTCAGCTGGGGAGGTGAATTGTAAGGGAAGTTAACATGGCAATAAGATTGTAAAAGTCAAGGTCAAGGTCTTCATTCAGTCCTTTGGGGGAGCAACTTATTCAGCAGTGTGCAATATTGCAAAGCAAGGGCAGGAAACGACTTGCTTGCTCTCATGAATACAAAGTATAACCCAAGGGTCTTCCACCATAATGTAGTCAAAGAATATCTTTCTGGTTTACATGCATTTAAATTATAAAACTGCTTAGAAGGTACAGAAATACAACAGTGTTCTTTTTGCTTCTGACGTCTTGTAAAACAGGCAGGATGGGCTTGTTCCATATTTAAACACATTGTTCACCTACAAGTTTTTTTGGAGAAGGACGACAGCTTGTAAATCCAGATGTTATTCTCAATAATAACCACTGGGAGCGCATTTATGTTGATGCAATTTACAGTAAATAAAAAAACATTAATGTACAGGAGTTATTTTCCAATTTTACAGTAAAAATTCAAGTAATTAAAATTTAAGTGCAGGTAGAATCACCTTTTGAGTAATAATTATCATCTTCCGTTTGAACTAATATTTGCACAGAGAAACTGTGTCCATAGACTTTAGAATTCTTTTTCCATTCTCACTGACCTTTCCAGGCTCTCAGTGATGTGAGAATTATAAATCAGTATTCAAGACTCTTTCTCTGCCTGCACCCCGAGGTTGAGATTCAACAATCCTGTGCTGAAGCTGATTCCAGCCCAGACGATGTGTGCACCAACAGTGTCAAAAGTTTATTTCCAGAAATGTATGAAATGCGTGTCAGGTTAGAGTGGACTGGTGTGGATTGTAGATACTGTGGCTTGGCCTTTATTCTTTACTGAAGGCTGTTTTTGAAGTGGCCAAAAAACAGTTTAAAGAACTCAGAGTAAAACTCATTTTTATTATTGTTGAAAACTTTAATAAAAACACAGAGCCAAGAAGTTCTTCGTTGTTTCTGTTAGTCTGTATCTGGTGATTTTGTTTTGAATAATCAAAGGGTTACGTAGCTAAAAGGAAACTGTTCTTTTTTACAGAACGCTAATGTTCTGTAAAAGTGCTCTCAAAGTTATCAAAAACTTTTGCAGTAACATTAGTAGAATGTTTTTTAAACATTATATATCAAAAATGCTACTTTTAAGTTGTTAGTGGAAACTTTAAGAAAACCTAATTACAACCTACCTGACAACCTAATTAAATTAGACAATCATTGCCAAAACAAATAAGAAAATTACATAATTTGCTAGAGTTTATGAGATCAGGAGTTCTTACTGTAACAGACAGATCTATTAGTAGAGGAGAGACATGGATGGATGTGTGAATATTTAATCACAGTAAGTTTGATGAACTTATTTTCGCTAGAAAGCTTGTTGGCTATTTGTGCTCGGTTGTACTCCACCCTGTTTCCCCTCTGGGCCCAATTAGGGGGCAGACAGCACACAGACGAGCCTCTTGATTGGAGGATGAGCAATCAGTGCAAGAAACAGTGAAAGCATGAGAGGATAGTGTTTCAAATGATCAGGACTATGGAATTAAATTTTGAACCAATGCATTCAGAATAAATGATTTTGCATTTCTGTGATTAATTGAAAAAACAATCGCAAAATATATAAATACTTGACAGCATGGAATATTATAATGTCTTTATTATACAGTTTTTTGCATTATTTTGTGCCTCAATATTATACAATTAACAATATAATTTAAATATTTGCAATGTTTTGTGCCACATTCTAACATCACCAGCTATTTGTTATGGGTATAAACACGAACAGATGTTTTCCTGATGGCTGTTTCCATGCACATTTGAAGGACATATAAACATTTCTTTATGATAGTGACAGTATGTTGTTTTCTTCCCTTTTCCCTTCAGGAATAATTCTGACCTTGAACAAAGACACTGGGGTCTTCTAAACATAAACAGGAGTGAGATCATTAAAGATAGAGGTCTGGAGCGCCTCTTCCATGTTAAAAAATTTAACAGCCGTATGTGCTTATCCCAGAACAGTGCAGGAGAAAACAGGCCGTTTGTGAGCCCTGTGTTTGACATGACATTTCATCTTTCACATTACATCCATTCACCTCCTCTATGTTTGTCAGTTTTAGTAGCCCAAGGATGTTTTTAACCGAGCAAGAGCACTTAATGAAATGGCCAATCAGGTCGCGCTCATTCTCTTGACCTCCGGTAATCAGAAACGCTCAGCAGCATTATAAAGACCTGCATGAACAGACATCCACAGCCACTGTAACCTTCTCACTGACTCTGCACTTCCTGTCTTAAAGAAACAGTTCACCTAAAAATGAAAACTCTGTTTGTATTACTCTGAACCAGTGTGGTTATTTTTTCTGTGGAACACAGATGGCATTTTGGAATAAAACATCTGTTTATACTGTGTGAAGTATGATATATACATATATATTATTAAGTATATTCTTTATAATAGCTTTGCGTAAATAACAAATAATATAAGCAACACAACTACTTTTATGGAGTTT
>JAZGTK010013895.1:0-14048 GCA_036877625.1 Ambastaia sidthimunki | reverse complement strand
ACAACCTACCCGGACCAGCTATGCAGGAACATCCAGCTCTCTCCACTGCTTTTATTCTTGTAACAAAAACCACACATTTATAATTTCTACAATCCTTCTGTCTACACCCTCAGACAAAACATGATCATTGAAAATGCCGACATGTGACTGCTGGTCAGAGTTTCTTATCATCAATCCAGGTGGAGGCACTGGGCATCTTCGTAGGGTGAGAAATAAGGTTATTTACTTTATTTCTGAAATATTCTTCCCTGCGACTGCAGTGTAATGTTGCTATCAGTTGTTTAAATTATATAATAGATACAGTGAAATAAAACAGAATAGACTGTTCATTTTAGAGCTGTCCAGATAACTCAGTAATGCCTTACTTAAAACATCAAGCTGAGAACCCGAACTTTTCACATCTTGTGAAAAAAAGGTGGATCTGAAGCATTTATTTTACTACTACTTAATGATCTTATGATCATTCTTTAACATGTATTACCATGTGTTCTGTGCATTTGTTGGCTACCTTTTCCTTCACTATCTAGTGCAACACATTCAGTTCAGTGCATATTTTTAAGTACTAATTTAGATCAAAGCCTTTGGATTAAAAGCTTTTTAAGATTTACATTTCTGCCTTGTCCCATTTGACACCAATAAATTAACGTGTTTATAATATTGTCATTAAATCACTCAGCAGATGATAGGAAATCCCATTAACCACTTTGGCGTTAAAATAAATTATATTTATTTATAACGTCTTTTAAATGCCTCCACTTACCGGAAGAGTAATCTCTGCCCTGTCTCTTTTCTGATAATGTTGAGTTTGTAGTAATGACGCAGCGCTCTAGACATTTTCTCGTATGTCATATTCACCCTGTTCTGCAAACACACAAATGCAAAGTTGATTAATAATTGTATGGCCATTTTACCTAAAACAATTGACACTCTTATACATTGTACTCAAGAAATACATTTCATAAGTCAGAAAACACATTTCTGGCCTATCCTGTTACCTTGTGATTTCCCCAGAGTTGTGCCAGTCCATTGGGATCCACCACTCTGAAGATCATGGCGTCCTGGTCCTCCCAGCGTATGTAGGCCTCATACCTGCTGTCTGACAGCAGCTGGTACACATAGTCCCATAACAGTCTGCAGTCTAATGGCAAAATGGAGTGAACACAGGCATGTCATATTACATTAAGGGATGGTTGGTCATTTTTTAACACAGCATTTCACATTTAAACCTATATGGACCCTTTCTAAATACAGTAAACAAAGCAAATGTAAATACTGGAAATGCAAATACAGCCATTCAGCTGATAAAGTGACAAAAATCATACATTGTAATAAACTGGGAACAGATGGTCATGCTAATGTATGTACATTACTTTAGCTAATCGAAATTAAAAATGTAATATTTTTGGTATGTTTCAGCAACTCAACACCAGTCAAAATGTTTAAAGTTGAAATGACTTACAGCCAATTTGATTAAATGTAAAAATTTAAGGCAACAAAAAAAGTTTTACAGTGTAGTTCTAAGAATGCATGCAAATGTTTTCCTTGTTATTGTTTTATTATTCTCTATGGTCAGAACTTGTTTTGCATTAAGCATACATATACTGAATGATATCAACTATAAATATGTAAATCATAAACTACAAGTATAAAAATATAGATCATGTGTAATTACCTGCAATCTTTCCATTAGCTTCAGTTGTGTTTGGGGTGTTTCCAGGTTTATTTGACAGATTAAGTGGTTCTTCTTTACAGTAAAGCTCTATAGGATTTCTTGCCTTGTGTGCAGACACCTGCTGCATAGTTTCCTCATGTTGAGAAGGTCCTGCACGATATGAATAAAATGAGATTGATGACATTTTTGTATAGGTATTAAATCATTTCAAATTATCTTTAATCTGGATCTAAGTTTGTTGGGTGCCCAAAATTCAGCTCAAGAGCTAAACCTGTTTGTATGCCCTGTGGATGCCCACTGTTAACAGATAAAGGGGTCCCGTCCAGCCTGTGAGCTGTGCTGCAGCAGGCGGCTGATACTCTGGAATTTGGATTTACAGGACAAACAGTGACAGACCTTTTAGAGGGAATGCAGGGACCTGCAACAGTTCAAAGAGATGCTGTGGGTTAAGATAAGAGGTTGCGATAGGGCTGCCATGGTTTATAGCTGTAATTCTAAAACAAGTAGTAAAAAATAACACTTTATAAAATTTAAAAACTCATTACATAAGAGTCTAGCCTGTAAATGTATCTTTACATTCTGTTACATAGACGCAGATGTCTATCAGATGTTTTTTGCTCACACAGAACAGGTAAGTCTGGCCACACTCATTGGCAACAGTTCCGGTTGGTTTGCAACCAGGAAATCACCTCATGCATAAAGGAATGGGAGCTATTTAACCCAATGGTTGCCATTTTTAATGAACACAAATAAAGCAGATCAGTGTTTGTTTAAAGTCAAAATCAAAGGCTTTCCAATAGTTTGAACTGATATAACATTAACTATTATTTGAATTATGCTCTACAAAATTCTGAAAGGGGAAAAAAATAAAGGTTTCATAAAGAGATAAAGTCACCTGCCATTCCATGCGGGCCACGCATTTGTTGTAACTGTTTGTTGCAGCTGGATGGAGGGCTGAAGATGGTGCCTGTTCTCTGCTGCTTCACATGTTGAAGAAGTTCATACAAGACATCACCTGCTCCCAGCAGTTCCCATCCAAACACAGTTATGAAAATGTATGAAAGTAACTGATAGAATTATTAAAGTTAATGACAGAATAAATAACAGTAAATAACTAGAATCTCAGAGACCAGAGCTGGAACAGCGGAGACGGAAGTCCTCTTTGGTAAGAAGGCAAAGCGCCTTCCCGTTCATCTCAAATCCCTGGTGATCAGCACGCCGCAAAGAATATTCCCTCTGGGCCCAGCGCAGCCAGAGATTAACATCCTCCTTATTCCACAGGGATGGATTTATCCCTGTTCATTGCAACACCAACATTAAACACAAATCAAACTGTTAGTTCACCCAAAAAACACACTTGAGAATTTAATTATAATTTGTTCACTCATTCCACACCTGTATGATCTAAAAAAGAGTTATATGTTTATATAGCTATAAAAGGAGTTATTTTGCTGAATGTCAAATCTGCCATTTTCTATTCCATGAAAGTAAACTGATTATTATATATTGATGTCAAACCTGCCAAGTTCTAATGTACCATTATGTCCTATTTTTATGGTTCTTTTGAGATTGACAGTCTAATGTCACTCGAATAGAGCAGCTTTGAAACACAGCTTTGTAACAATAGGGTGTGAGTAAACAATGAGAGAATTTATTATTTTTGGAGTGAGCTATTCCTGTGATTGAACAAAAGCATGTTTAGTCTTTGTGGTCAGTAGAGCAGAAATGAGCACTACATTCTTGTAATGTCATCAAAGCAATATTTGTGAAGTTTTTATATGGGATCATACGTAGTCTTCCAGGTAGCTTGCACAGTTCACCAGGAACAGCTTCATATAGAGAGGGAAGGTCATTTTGAGGCTCTGTCAGAACTAAAGGACAGACTGGAGATCCATCCTCATTACAGCTCTGTCAAGGGCAAGAGGGAAGAAATAAATTTACTTAAACTAAAAATGGTTATGAAGTCCTTTGCTATCAAAATTCATGGACTCAAAATGCATTATTGCCATTATAATGGATTCATGAATGCATACACATCTGTGCATTTTCAACAGATGACAGACTAAGAAACATCATTCTGAGACCTCAAAACAAACAACAAAAGTGAAAGTAAATTTGAGGCACACAACAGTTTTTATTTTCAATTTTGAAGTGACGCATAACTTGCTGATCAACGATTTGCCAAGTGAATTACCAAAATTTTAAACAGACTGCGAATAAATAGACACAATAGAGAAACAATAGAGCTTTAAAAAGGCAGTTTTATTAGTAAAGTGAATACATTTGCAGTTTTATGTGTTAAGTGTTTTACTTTAAGTCAACTGTTGCAATGATAAATTATTAAAACACATAACAGATGGCATTTTTATATTATATGATGACAACGTGTCCTTAGTTCTTACCTTTGCTAAAGGTGATTGTGTTGAAGCGTCACTCATGTTCTTATATTTCAATATTAGACAAACTCTACAAAATAGCTAGCTGACCAATAAGTTACGCATCGACATATACAGCACATACGAAAGCATTTACAGACGCTTATAGACGCAGTTTACCACATCTAAGTTAGTTTTTCTTATGCGGATCGTCTGCAATATTAAAAATCCTTCCGGGAAATGAGAAACGAAAGTGACCGGATCTGAGAGGGGGTGTGTGCACAGCACACTTTAGGGAAAAGAGACGCATTGTTGATTTTGTGCGAGCAAGTAGCTCAGAGCAAAATATTGTACTGACCATGTAGCTCTGTAACTCCGTGTCTATGCTGAAAATGTGAAGTCATCCTATTACACAAAGTTTTGCGATCTACACCCTTTAACCGTCCAAAGCTTCTAAATGCTGGACGATTTCCAGCGGCATAATCGCCTCTGAATAGAACGATCCACATTTTTACCACATATCTAATGTAGTTTCTTTTTATTATAATTATAAGTAGTTATATTAAACTAAGTTTAATATTAACAGCTGCCAGTGTCCTTTGACACAACATTAAAAATGTTGCTGCAATGTTCTCAGCTGTTTTTGTGTGGTGTGTTGTGGGCCTTTGTGCCTAAAATGTAATCTGAGCGTTGCTGCCATTCATCTAATTTGTATTGTAATGTGCTCTAAAAGTGTTTTAAATGCTCTGTTCTTAAGTTATATTTATATTGCAAATGCAACAAGATTGATTATGACTTAATCTCCTATATTAACAGTGATTGTTAAACAGCATCTTGGATGTAATGTAATGTTACAAGGTAAGGTTATGTGTGAATGTTAAATAAAACTATCTGAAAGGGATAGTTTACCCCAAAATATTTGCTGTTAATTTACTCACCCTCAAGAAGTTGTGCAGTTCTTCAATCTACACTGAACCAATAGTAAGCAAGACCAACCCACCTAATTATCTTACAAGACATAAAAAATAAATACAACACAAATACGGAAATAAATGCGTGCATTAATCAATAAATATAAAAAGAAAATCCCTGTTTAGATCAGGGATATTCAATTTGTTTGTCATGGGGGCCCGTTCATGAAAAGCATCCTAAATGAAGGGCCGGAGAGATACAGCTTGCAATATGAGTGATGACACAACAACAATATAGGAGACCATATGTTGTATTTTTGCACCATAATTCACCCAAGTATGCTTTTGCTACATTTAAACATGCTTCTTTTGTATTTTGAAACTGCATAACAACATCAGTGCAAAGAACAAAGGCTTTTTTAACAAACATACACTATTGAAATGTTGTATTATGAAATTGCTTAACAACATCAGTGCAATGTACAACAGACTTTTTCAACAAACATACAGTATTTAAATGTCATATTTTAAAATTGCAAAAAAAACATCAGTGTAATGTACATCAGGCTTGTTCTACAAACAGATTTAAACTTATTTACAATTTAACACATTAAACTGAAACTTAAGTGCAAAAAAAGTTCTCCAAATGGAAAGTAATATTGTTTCTTGGTATTTTTGTCAAAGTAAATTAGTTTAGTGACTTATTTAAACTACAACAGCAATAACTGGCAAACATTTAGGCTGCATAGCTAATGAGAGAAATGACATTTCTTACATTTGGGAGAATCAGTGAAATCGGGTGTATATGTTGTTCTCAACAGGCTAAATTTAAAACTACATTTATTTTAGTCGTTTTAATACTAAGCTAGTTTGAGGGCTGGAACAAATAGCCTCGCGGGCCTCCAATTGAACAGCCCGGGTTTAGATGGACCTTTTTATAAACTTCTCTATCACTGTCACCGCGACCTGTCGCAATTAAGCTACCTACTGCCACCCACTGACATGGAAGAGTATTACATTACTCTGCCAGTCACTACAGCACACTCGACAATGGCCAATGGTAATTGGATAATTTCTCACGGCACACTAGTTGAAAATCACTGGACTATAGGACACCTTAATTTGTCATCTCTCCCAGCTAAATGAAAACAAAAAATCATTTTAATGTAATGATGGATCACAAAATGCAACAAAATGCATGAAATCCTTACCTGGATGTCTGAGAAGGGGCATCTAATGACAAATTACTCCTCTGAAAGTAAAGCTTAAAATATATATGAATTTTATTATGAGATATAATATTATTCTATAATATAATATTATGGGAAGAGACTGAGATGATTCTTGCACTGCAAACCAACCAGATTCTAACAATAAAATCAACTGTACATTTGTACATTTGATATCTAACTTCTAATGAAACCATGAAACTGAAAACCCAGCAGGGGGCGCGTGGAGGTACATAGGCTCTGAACAGCTGGAGGCTTTTCAACTGCAAAAACAACAGTAACTGTATACAATATCCCTTAAAATTTATTTATAAATTTTATAAAAGCAAAAATTGCCTAATAGCATTACAAATATTAAAATAGCATTTATGGTGTCTGTTAAATCTGCAAAGCATCTATATTTATATAAATTTAACCATGCGTACAACTCAGTAACTACAACACATTAGTGAAAGTGACACTGAAATCAATAATCAAACAGATAAAAACTCAAACTTTATGCCACCAGAGCGCGCGCGCAACTTCAGTGCCGTAGCTGTGACGTCTGTTCCCAGATGGTCTGCTGGGCGTGGCTTTATGTCCCTTTGATAACAACACCGCTGCAGAGTCACGTAAGTTTTCGTAGTTTTACTTGACAGAAGTTGTGACTCGTATTTAAGATCGCCAATATAAATCAAAGACGTCGTTTGAGACAGCGCCACGCTAGCCTAATCTTCCACATTTTAGCAGATACAACCATACAGCGTGATCACTTTGCTTTCGACATTAAAATACAGATTAGGATACAAATAAAGCGTTTAACATGTTTAAACTTCAACAAGTTGTTAAGCACGCTGAAACCTAAATCGTCTGCAGCACGAAGGTTTGATATAACACGTAACTTTTTTGTAATGTTTAACGAGTTTGTCGTTGTATATATATTGCAGCAATTCTGTTTTCGTCATAAAATGTAAACTAATTAAATTAACCAACGAATGTTTTTTTAGGTTGTAGAAATGCTGGGTAGCAAATTGGGTAAACAATTGGGCCACCCAACTTATTCTTTAACTGGATGGTTGGTCTCTAAGCTGCTGAAATGGCACAACCAGGTTTTGGAGGAGAATGCAGTTAAACTTTGCAATATACAACCTGACGACACTGTACTGGAACTGGGTCATGGTCCGGGTCTTGGTCTGCAGGCGGCCTCGCAGCTCCTGACGGGCCCTAAAGGGAAGTTGATCGGGGTTGACTACTCAGAATACATGCATCAGATGGCCAGTGAACGCATAAAGGAGCAGATAACCAGAGAAAAGGTCACGTTGTATCACAGTGATCTGATGGCCATGCCTATACCGGAAAACAGCGTTGATAAGGTGTTTCACTGCAACTGTTACTACTTTTGGCCGGATATGAAAGCGGGGACAAGAGCCATTCACAAAGTGATGAAGCCAGGTGCGAGGTTTCATGATGTCGTCTGTAAAACATACAGCAATGTGAAGTTTTTAAAATAAGGGATGTTATCGGTATCGGAGACGATACTGACATTGTATTAAACCAATCTGCAGATGGCCGTGGATATGCATTTTTTTGTATTTTTATGGTCATGTACAGTTGAGTTACAGTAAGGTTACAGTAAGTGGTTGATGGAGTGGTTGAGCATGTAGTATTGTACGTGATTTGCTTCCGTTAAATCAGACATACTTAGGCCATTAAACTGTTGTGTATACAGATATGTACAGGCGATGATTATATGTAGGTTTAAAATACATTTTCTATGTCATATTAAATGCGTTCTGCCTAATGTGGAAAAATGTTGTGTAATATTTTATTAATGCAAATTAGGCAAATGGGGATTAATTTGTTACATTGTTAGGAATCGGTACAATTTTATATAGTTTAATATTTTAAAGTGTTTACATAACACACATACATGTAAAACAACGTGTAATTGTTATCCTATCCTCTAGGTGGTCTCATGGTTACGACGCTGAAATTAGACCGTCTGATCAAAGTAGCTTCAATGAACGCGTTTCCCGGAGATAACTGGCGACCTGAGGTCTACATAGAAGCCCTACAGTCCACCGGATTTACAGATGTCCGAATGGAGAACCAACGAGACAAGCTTATCACTTATCAAGCTATTTTTGCCACTGCTATGAAGTAAAGGATAGAGTATATCTGAGACTTTGGGAATGATCCAACTATTTGGTTTCAATTGATCGCAAACATTCAACAATATAATTAGCCATATTAGTGGGATCTCATTTCTTCTTGTTAAAGGACAAGGTAATTTAAAAGTGGCACAGTTTACCCCACTGTCATCTTTTTGTAACATGACATCTGCCTTAATGTGGATTGACTCTGAAATGAAAACAATGAAAAAACGTTTTTGGATATGATCGACGTTCAAAACTGTGAGCTGATTACAGAGACCATTTCTTTGCGCAAAAACCTCTTTTCTGTTAACTTTAATAGCTGGTTTTTATTACAGCCATTTAAACCATTATGTAGACTATATGATATAATTTCTGTAAATCAAAACTCGACAGTAACAACGATATCAATGTGTGTACATCATATATTGTTCAATAAAAACAATTGCCTGTATATTCCGCATTTTAGTTGAAGCTCTACATTTTTAATTGGATGGCTAAACATTGCTAGTTTTGAATTTTTTTTATTGTAAGATTGAGACAATTTATCAATTTTTGTCAATTTATTCAAAAATTTGTCAATTTTAAAAATAATGCCACAATTGAAAAAAACCCTAATGGTACTAAACATTCACCATTTTCTACATTTGATGTGAATGTAAAATAGTGTCATGTGGTGAGCAACTCATGACTAATATTATGATATCTGATAGTTTGAGGCTTTCCACCATCTTCTGAAAGTGAATTGTAGGTAAAACTGCATTTTCTTAGAATTGCTGACATAGTGACTTAACCAGTAGTGTAAGTTTGGGGCGGAATTACATAATGACATTTAGGGGGAGTATTTTACCATTTTTTAGAAACTAGAGCAGTGTTGCTCTATCATTGTGTCATTATCACTCTTTATAGTGATAAAGCTTTCTCGTATATGCATTGCAGTCATCTGAATTTAAATACAACAAATCACTGCATCTAGAGAATGCGAAGAAAGGGACGACTGAACATGAAATCCAAAAAAATAAGGTAATATCATGTTAAACCGGGATGGAGTCCAGCAGAAATAACACGCTACGTCAATACACACATTAGCCACTGGAGGGCGACGTTGTTCCTTTCTAAAAGGGCCTCGTCTTCTGAGCTGTTTTGAGAATAAACTAAAATTGCGCACAACATAGAAACTTTAAGCACACAGGGAACTTAGAACAATCCAAGACTATATAAATTGTGTATTTTATAAACTACCTGGTTCGTGTTAATTTAATATGCTTTTTGTAGCTTCTTTGTCCTATTTTTCCTGTTTATTGTTGTTGATATAAATGTAATATAGTTAAACTACATTTCACATTTACATCTCATCGAACTGTTCACTCTTCCTCAATACGCACGTTTATGAAACTAATAACTTTATTTATTATCATTCTTTCATCACATGTATACATGTATACAATATGAAAATATTTACATCCAGAATAGGTTGTCTGTTGTACAAAGATCTTTAAATTCCAATATAAAAATTACATTTTATTATACATTTAATATAAAAAGAATAGAAATCAAT
Organism: Ambastaia sidthimunki; assembly: GCA_036877625.1. NCBI lineage: Eukaryota > Metazoa > Chordata > Actinopteri > Cypriniformes > Botiidae > Ambastaia > Ambastaia sidthimunki. The sequence continues at coordinate 4,171 of JAZGTK010013895.1, read as the reverse complement.
CAGGATAAAAATGTATAGCATGCTAGATCAGAGGTAGTTATATTTTACAATACATTAGCTAGCCTACTTTACAATCTGTAAAAGAACCAAACAGAATCACTCATAGTTCTCTTTATATCTTAGGTTGTATCGCAGTGACATGTTCAATATGTTTAATGATTATTGCTCTTCCTTAATCCTGTGGGCTTAATTGAAATGCAGTGCATCTCTGTATTGCATATATTGTTGGGCTGGAAATACACTACACAACTGCTGGCTACCCAAACTTGATTTCATGCATTGTTGCATTGAACGTGTCAGAACACAATTCATAATGCAAGTATCTCAATAATGCTGCAGTGGGCACTGTAGCAGCCATTAGTGTAAACTCTACCTTCTATGGGTAGTTTTGTCTTGAGTTTTACTGTCATGGCACAGCAACAGTTTAAAAAATATCCTGCTGGGCATGTTAAAGTTAGTTTAAATGTTGACATGTTTATAGCCAGCTACCTGAAGGTAACTCAATCATCCCCTTGTCAGCAGTATTTCTCAGCAGTATTTTGTTTCAAATCCATATTCTTTACTTAAAAAACTGTAAAGGTTAACATGTTATGTATTTGAGGTTTGAGATGTGGGAACGGTGAAAAGAGAGGGCAAACAGTTTGAAGTTTAGCTTAGCATTTCTGTCTAATCAGCAAATATTGTCTTAAATAGCCTGTGCATAGCAGTTAATCTTTTATAGCATTAGATTTTGGCCAAATCTGTTCAATCTTAATTTTGGTAAAATGCTATATAAAAATTAAAGTTATGAAACAAAATAATGTCATACAAAGACCAAGGGGGAAGCACACATTAAAAAACCATTAGTCAAGTTTTTGTGTGTGCATTTGTCTACTTGCATTGTGTGTGTTTCTTTTTTGTGGAGGGGTTTTGTGTGTTTGTTCTAAATATTTAAAATGATCAAAATATAAGTATTTACCTTCCTATACATCCTTCTCATTTAGCAGAGGCATGCAGGTAGGTGACGACTTGCAAAATATGAGCAATTATAAGGCTTTGATGTATATACATTTGGAAGTTAATGTAAAAAGTCTGAGTACATACAGACAAGTGAGTTTGTTGTAGAGATATTTTCACATTGAAATATTTAGATGCAAAATCTAAATCTTCTTTACATCAGCTAACATGCCTGTGATATTATCCTAATTAAAGAAATGTTCCAGGTTCCAACCACGCTGGTTAAACAGCACCAGTGGCATGCTCCTTTTTCGCATTTCAGTTTGTTGTTTAAATTATTGTACGACTCGCAAGATTGTGTCGCAATATGCTTTCCGTTCTTTGCTTTTCTTTTTCAGAATGTCATGAAGCATTTGGGGCTATAAAACATACACATAGTCCCAATTTAACAAAGTTCAATGTTCATTAGCTCTAATGTTTACAGGAGCAAGTTCCTATGCGGTCTCAGATTTTCTCACACTTAGGGAGTCCTTGAAAACTCCAGAGCTTAGGAGAAGACTTAAGAATGAGGTGAGAGAAGAGAGGAGTGGTAAACTTCAGAGAAGAAGGCGGTTCCATTATGAGTGTCCAGTTCACTGCTTATCAGAAATTCCTGCTGCTTTGCATTGAATCTCGGTGTGGATCTGACCATGTTCTTTTCAGTGTTTTCCCTCTCTGTTGAGGGCTTCCTTTTCAGCTGGCATGGGATGAGAGTTACAGAGGGCGGGCAGGAAAAACGGGCATCTGTCTTGTGGGTCGGTGCAGACAAACTGTCAAAGGCTGCGTCAGCTTCTGCAGCAAAAGACATCAGGGCTTGGGTGGAGTCATACGAGCTTTTCTCTGTGTCGACAGAGACAAAGGAATCCAGGTTTTGATCACGACGTAGGTGAGCTGTGCTCAAGAGTAGACGTGCATCTTCTCTGAAGTGTGGGTTGAACAGGAGGTACAGTAAGGGGTTGATGCTGGCGGGCAGAGGTAGAAGCACCAGGACGACTGATTTGACCACTTCCTCACTCACAGGAAAGAGTCCCAGAAGGGAAGAAAATGTGAGGAAGGCCACTGGGCAATAGAGCAGGCAGTTGGTGAAGATAAGCCAGGCCACATGCTTGATCATAGCACAATCCCAAATGCTGTCAAAGTCACCCTTCATCAGGTCCCAGTACAACTTGATGTAGGTTCCAGTAATCACCAAGAAGCACAGAGAGTTCATCATGATCAAGGCTACCATGAACCCCAATGTGGAGGGTTCTCCATCTGGCAGTGGTGACGGCATGCAGAGGGGCGTCGCGCCATACTCCCCAACCCCTATTAGGGGCAAAGCAGCAACTCCCAGTGAAAATGCCAAACACGCTACTGCTGCAGCTCGCACGCTTCCCAGAGAAGGTGACTTTCCATAGGCTTGGACACACGACACCGACACGCTACACTGCACTGCAGCCAAGGTGAGAAAGAGTATGGAGCTCTCGGATGACAGCACGGAAAGAAAGCCTGTTGCCTGGCAACCAGCACCCACTTCCCATTGAGCACCGTGCAAGGCGAACTCTCCAAATGTCCAAGTGTCAACTAGCGCCAAGGTACCGGTCCACAGGCCCGTCAGCAGGTTGGTGCTACTGATGCTGCCTATAATGAACTTGACCGGGGAGAGATAGCTGGGGGAGGCAAACACCGTCACGAGGAGAAGACTGTTTCCCACCAATGAGGCCAGCGAGATGAGCCACATCCCAAGGCGTACCACCCAACTGTCAAACAGATTCTCACATGGCTTAAATGGACCTAAAGAGGATGAAGTAAAAATGTAAAAGTTGATATTTAAGAAGTAGATCAGATCTACATTAGGGTCTGTTCAGACCATGTCAAAATTTTCATTAAACAATATACACAAAAATGAAAAATAAAACAATGGGCCTCATTCATAAGACACTAGTGCTAAGTATTTGCATAAGAAGTTAATTTGTTTTCATGAATGAGGCTAAATGCATCTATTCATCTCTGTTTCTGCTATTACACCACAAATGATTGTAAATAATTATTTAAAATAAATAGCTTTTGCATTCACACCTGGGACGGGGGTACACTGTATGCTTGCTTGTAGTTTGGACTCCTCAATAGCTAACTGAAATTCCTCCAAATCCAGGTCATCTGCAAGCGAAAACACATGACGAATGAAGGATGAGACAGTTCTTCAAGACATGTTGTACATGTTGTACTCGATCTGACAGACGATACATCATCGTTTGGACATCAAGTCTTTTGGAGCATGTTCATTTATCTAAGGGCTTTGAGACCACTCAACACATCTCATTTGAAATTTTCCATCTCTCTCTCAGCATTTAACCTTAATCATGAGGCTTTGTTTATACTCTGGTTTGTTATTTTTATGATTATGTTTTTTTTGTGGACCTTGACTCGTCAATGTTTTTCAAGTCTCCCATGGAGCGAAATTACGAAAGAGTCATTTCAAGTTAGAAACCTAATCTGATCACATTGAGGAATGCATGGAGAAAAGAGACATTTATTTAATCAGTCAAACACCTGTGGTTACTGTATGGCCCTGACATGTTTCTACTGTGCTAATTAAAGATGAAAAGACTGGCAGGTATAAATAGGCACACTCTCTTTTCAGAAGTATATTGTGAAAAACCGCTACAAGTGCTGCTTTTACGTTCCTTTCATATAAGGAACATGTTTGTGTCAGGGCAATACCTTTATTTTTGGCCACAGGGACTTTGAGAGAAGGTTTACTGTACAAACTTGAGTGATTTGATACAGTACAGTATTGCAGTTTGGAAACTGTTCACAAAAGCTTCAAAGAACTTAAAAATTGAGCAGGTACAGTTGTACACCTGACATAATTCAAACTACATTAGTACACCCCTTATTTTTCTAAATGTAATTTTGGACATTTCACTTACAATATCACAATATGGTACCACCACATGGTCCTCATGTTACAGTAAAAGAGTCTACTTTCAAAAAATCTACAATTATTTTATACTAGAGAAAAAACACATTAAAATGTGAAACAAAATGATTGTGATGTAAAATGATGTAAAATTGAGGTTCTGCACTATTTGAGGATGTCTTGTAATCAAATAAACATTTGTGACATTTATCACGGTCAATTCTTTATACTAAAAGTCAACCTTTTAGTATAAAGTCAACCTTAACCTGATCTGACATAACCTGAGACATTTTA
>JAZGTK010013894.1:0-14049 GCA_036877625.1 Ambastaia sidthimunki | reverse complement strand
TGGGAAAACTAAAAAACAACATAGTGAAGATCACACAAACTAAACAAGTTTGTTTAAAGTGAGGTAGCTTGACATGCTACTCCTGTTTACACCTTCATCTGCTGTTGCCATGACAGCGAGTGTCTCTTCTCTGAGAGTTTACATCAGAAAGTGAAAGCGCTAATAATTCCAAATTCCAGACATAATAAATAAATGAATTACACTGCAGGCTGGAGGAAATCTGCTGCCTGGTGAGTGCACTTGATTTACCTCAGAGATTTGTTATTTCATTATTTTTGTTTAAAGAGCGCTTGAAGGAATAGATCATCCAAAAAAAATCTATTTTGCCTTTATTCAAACCCTCTTGTCGTTTAAAAACTCTTTGGTGAAACTAAAAAAAAGAGAGAGTATTTTAAAGAATTTTTAACTGTTTTTTCTATGGATAAATTGTAACTGACAAAATTTGTAAAAAATGCAAACAGTTTGATTTTCAAGAGAACTTTTCCATTAATTTGAACACAGAAAAATCAACATCCCTGTAACTAACTGGTGTATCAGCTCATCTGGGTTAGAGATTTGGATAGACCGTGATGTTGTGCCTCAGTACATTGTGAAGATTCTTGTGAACCATCAGGTGATGAAGTTAAATCAGAAAAGAAGGGAAAATGATGACATTCATTGCTGAAAACGAGCCCTGGCAGTTGAATAATCACAAAACAAACACTGCCAAACACCTCCAATGATCTGTGTCCTTGTGGAAAATAAAAGCAAATCATGAAATGATTTGTTAATAATCTACACAACAGGTTTATACCCTTCGTAATTGGGAAAGACGGGATAGAGGCTGTCGGTTTATCTTCACCATCTGGAATCACAGTAAATATTTGTAAGATTCGGGGTGGGGGGGTTGAGGTGTTGGGGAGGCAGACATTGCTTTGGGAGTTAGTGCATTCAGCTCTGGGCTGTAGGGAGGAACATTTCGACTGTGCCAGTCTCACAGAGCAAATCCAAAATACATTTAGTATGAGTTCAGGAATACACTTGTAAGAAGTCTACATTTGCTCACAAGGTACGAAGAGTGTGTTCAGGTTAGACTGGCAAAAAACTCAATTAAACATGCTTAAAATTACGATTTATGATAGAATCTGCAAACTGGCATCGCTGTGAACAGACAATGTAATGAATCATCATGTGTTAAAGCAGAATTGGTTGATTGACCTTGTGCACCCCACAAATAATCACTCAGCTCGGCTGTAACTCGAGGGAACGTCCTGATTGAAACCTCACGACCTTGTTTACACCTAGTATTAACATGTGTCTCCTGTGAACACTTGTGATTGGTTGTCGTTGAGGGAAGGTTTTCTACATGCATCACAAGCGTCTGTCCAAATGAAGACATCACAAAAAACATAATTTAATTCTGCCGCAAAACATGATACTTTTCTGACAAACAGTTTCTGAGAAATAAAATTCTTAAACAGAGCTAAGGGTACTGCACTCTTTATGCTCTTGTAGCTAAAAGCTATGTCAGATTAGCCAAAATATTTCGTAAATGAACACGAAAAGGGCGAGAGATGTGTGAAAACTTTGTGAATGACGGATGTTCCAATTTCTGTGGAAATCTGAAGACCATTCTGCATTGTTCTGCCTCCAGCTTCTAAGTTTTGCGCTGTAATGGCCACAATAAATGGAAACGCAGACGGGACCAGGTTGCTACTGCAAATAAACAAACAGGAAGATAAGAGGAGGCATACAGACTTGGAGCAAATGTTGTGGATTCTGATCAGAATTCAGCATCCCTGTCTGAAATATGGAGTTGGCTCAGAGTTGTGTGTATGTGTGTTCAAACGAGTGTGTGTGGTGCTTCAGCAGTACAAACAGACAGTAGACCACCGCTGTGCCTCCTACTTCTCTTTGGGGGGGAGGCACTGGCCGCCTTAAGCCATTTGAGCATCTAAAGTCCCAGCCTATCATTTCATCATCATCATCATGCCTTCACCACCCCCCTCCCCCTAGCCTGCACCATCTTTCCTCAGCGTCTCTCACCTTCAGTCTCTCTCTGTCTGTCTTTGATTACTGACATGTGATGTCTCATCCAGCTTAGAGATTTCTCTTCTGCGCCAAACGCTCAAGTGTCTGACATACACACACACACACACTCATCACACACGGCCCTCAGCTGTGGCACAAGGCATCTGCTATCTCAGACAGTCACGGCGCGTTAGCATAAGCGCAGCATTCATTAGTGGCGGTTAAAACTGTTGAGGAAAAGATTGTTTCACGCTCAATATCGTTCCGGTTTCTGTGCTTTCTCCAAAAACATTACATAATGGCCTAAAAGTCTGCAGATACACAGAGGAATGACATTATCCTAAAAGCCATAACTTCTAATAACAATACTTATGTGTGTGTGTGCATATTGCATTGCATTATTGCTTCACTTTTTGCGCATATAATCACAGCATCTATTCAAAATACTTTTTATATATATTGTAATTCACCGCCAATCAGCCAATAAGAAACCACTAAAGTCTCAGCCAGACCACTGTGAGGTTTCAGTTGTTGACGTCAAAACCCATTGAGATGATCAATGTGCTTAAAATTCTATTACCTTAAAGCTATATTCTGTACCTTTTGCCTCTCTACTGCCATCTACATTTAAAACATAAAATGCAAGTGCAAGTTACTTGAGGAGTTATTTTCTTAACTATAAAATTACCACTGTGACCCAGGTTAAGCTAGAGAGATTGTCTGTTGATTTGATTGACAGATCTGTTATGTACTTGCTCAATAACTGATTTTTGTTCATTATTAACCAAATAAAAATACGTATTGCAGCTTTAAAAACTATAACATTACCCCCTCATATGCCTGCCAATGGAATGTGGTCCACAGCTCTGAATCTGAGAGCACAGCCTTGTGGTCACCAGAACCCTATTCAGATGGACCCCAGAGATGATGTCCCTCAGGTAGCAGTAGTGCTGGCTACAGTCTCCAGTCACCCAGAAAGTGAAGCTGAGTCATACAGAGAAGCAGCTCACAACCCTGAGGACACGGACAATTATATAAGAGATGTAATACATGAACACAGTGTTCAAATATACATTAAAAACTTTATTTATATAACCACAGCAAGCACAAACAGTAACCTGAAGCTAACAGATTGTGAATCGTCCATCAATTGTACAAATGCAAAAATGCCTGCCTTATTTTTACAGTCTTTATCTGGCCACAGTGCCAACATGTGTTACATATGTTCTCTACATATTAATACATGTTATGTGAATAATAATAATAATAAAGTTTTGCTGGTCTTTTTTGTCCTATTCGTTCAATAAATTTGATACAGTTATATCCCCTACAATAATGAAAGTTTTGATCGCCCCCATTCCGAGCACTCCTCCAGTACTTCCAAAAATAACCAACCTTGTTTGTCTCATTTCTGTACGCGTGCTGATCTGAGAAAAATGAGCAGAGCTAATGCAGAGTGACAGAAATAGTTTAAGGACCCCCAGAACAGGCAGAACAGGCCATATTTGTCTTTTAAATTCAGCCTGCTGACTTTGAGTTGAGTGGAGACTGGAAAAACAGCATCTGTAAATATAAGATGACACTATGTTTGTTACACCTCATCTCAAACTGTTTGGCATTTCTATTCTATTTATTCCTCCGTTTGTGACAGCATTTCAGTCTTTCCTTTGGGAGGAAATATTGCGTCATGATGTCATCAGTAAGCGACAGCAGAGATAGCCTGAAGCTGTATGATGCTTTAATTTGTGTGTAAAGAAACAAACGTCTTAATAGCATCTGTGTGAAATCCTAAAATAAAACAGATTACATTTCTTTTATAGCGTTTTGCTATATAAAGGCTAGTCAAAATTATATTAAATCATCTTGCACTCACAAACCATGTTCATAGCTATGACAAAACTTAAAATGCGATCTTTTATGTTTATCTCAACTTCATGTTTCAACAGGAAATATTTCAAGACAGAAATGCAAACTAAACGCATGAACCAATATTTAAGGAACGTTAAGGAAACAGTTTAGTGTTTACTCTGCATGTTTTAACATCATGTAAAAAGCATGTTTTTCAGTGGAATAAAGCATGACATTCAAAATCCTTGTTGAGCTTGTTAAACTTTATGATCTGCTTGTTGTCTCAAGACATTAGATCAAAAATAGGAGCCATCTCCTACATAAAGATCAGGTTTAAATGATCTAATTCTCAACATAGTTTCCCAGAATTACGGGATAAATTCCCAATCCCGTGAAACTTTTGATGCAATATCTTTAGGACGCAAAACCAATCAAACAGGCAAATTGTTTAATTACATGGTTTATAATTTTACAAAAACCTACGCAGCCAAGAAAACGTAATGATTCTTAATTAAGTAGCTTAATACAATTAAATCATTGTGCTTCACAATCTTTTCTAAATCAAACTTTCAAACGCATTACATCATCTGGGAATATAGAGATTAATTTATAATTACGTTTTGAACTTGTTACAGGTGTCTGAAAGTTCTGTAAGGGAGTTCTTTCAACAGAGGAACAGACGAGTCCTTTAAACTCAGTTCTAATGACATTTTCTGCTTGCTTAGTTTGTTCCTTATTGGCGAGAGTTCATCATGTCCACCCAGTGGGGAAGCTGTCATCTAATTTAGAAGAACATGAGGAGCAGAAAAAATTAGTTGATAAGAATGTGGAAATGATTATTAGGTTTAACAAATCAAGCTGTGGATGTGTAATCGTGCCAAACAATATTACAGACAGAAACATCGGGTTGGGTCACTTCTTAACAACCAGACCATGTATACAATTATATACAAGCAGACCAGATATACAATTATATACAATCAGACCGTGTATACAATTATATACAAGCTGACCATGTATACAATTATATACAAGCAGACCATGTATACAATTATATACAAGCAGACTATGCATACAATTATATACAAGCTGGCCATGTATACAATTATATACAAGCAGACTATGCATACAATTATATACAAGCTGGCCATGTTTACAATTATATACAAGCAGACCAGATATACAATTATATACAAGCTGACCAGATATACAATTATATACAAGCAGACCAGATATACAATTATATACAAGCTGACCATGTATACAATTATATACAAGCAGACTATGCATACAATTATATACAAGCTGGCCATGTTTACAATTATATACAAGCAGACTAGATATACAATTATATACAAGCAGGCCAGATATACAATTATAAGGAAAACCTTATTATACAATTATAAGGAAAACCTTATAAGGAAAATATTATAAGGAAAACCTGTAGTCTCAGGCAGTGAATTAATATCTGTCTGTCTGTCTCTAAACCTGTTTTTAGTGGTTTATTTAAACTTTTTGGATATTTTTACACTTAGAATTGCACTTTTTTTCAGATAACTCAATAACCTCAAAGCATCTTTTTGGTAAAGCAGGTTTTTAACAAGAATTTGGTGCTGTGTGCCATCAGGGCTTGTTGTAAATTGAAGACTTACAAATCCCATGAGGACCATTTCTAAAAACTCAAACACAATTTGACACAATTTTAGCCTAAGCAGCTAAGCTAGCATCTCTGTCATCAAGAGTTTGTTTTCCATTAAAAACACAGTGAATGTCAACTCTGCAAGCTAATGTTAAAAATTAGGTCACCGTGTCATTAATGCTGCGAGATGACTGACAGGCTGATTAGCGTTTGCGTTCGGGAACGTATAACAAATAATAGCAGCAAAATGCGGCAGCTCAGTAATAGCAGAACTGATAATGTCATTATTTCTGATTAGTGAGGCACAAACACAGAATGTGAAGCTGTTCTGTATGTCGAAGGTCTGTGAAGTCATTAACTTCACATTTCCAGCATCAACAAACACACAAATGCTGTTATTGCCAGATATGATCAAATGTCTGTCTTTTACAAAACCCAGCAAATTTTCTGGACATGTGCAAGAATGAAACAACAGAATTCATTTTACACATAGTAATTGAGATAAATGTGATATTTCCTGTAATGGCTGATGTTTGTTATAAGATTTTTTAAACGCAAATTTAACAATTTGTGACGATTGATCAAGCGCTGTATTTGTTGTAAATAAATGATAAACAAAAACAAAAGATAATTTGTGTTGTAGGTCTATTAAAAGTTAGAAATGATGGCTTTCAAATTAAATATTAAAATGGATTTAATTGCCTAAATTATAAAAATTGCTATCAATATTGGTGATAAAACATAGCATCGCTCATTCTTACCCTTAATGTCCAAAAAAAAGTATGTGAGCTTGCTGGTACACAAAACAACCAATGATTCTTGAAGCACATAAACAAACATGAAAACATTATTAATGTTTCACAGCGATATCCATCAAGTTGTGTATAAAATATATGTACAAATAATTACAAAATGAAATACGAAGCAAAATTTTAACTTTTCTGGCAATTTGTGCAGCAAAATCTATGTAAATTCAGGAGCAGACATTTAAACATCTGAGCACAGTAATGCACATGTCCATCTTTATCTGCGTAATTAAAATCCATAACTTGCAAACAACAGAGGTGTGTTATTATCGAACACATCTACACTTTAACATTCATTTCAGACAAGATATTGACCAGTTATCCAACTGTTCAGAAATAATGGTTTCGCTTCTCTATTTCTTATACAGAAATCAATGTCTCAGATAGAAATCTGGCTCCCGTTCCAGTCTGTTGCCATGTGACGCTCCTGCTCCCAGCAGGACTTGTGTCCAACATTGTTATTTACAGTGATTTAGAAAATTCCCTTCCTATAACATTCACACCAATAAATATACTGAAATGAACTGAGAGGAAAAGAGAGAGAGAGGGAGGGAGAGCGAGTGAGAGAGAGAAAGAGAGAAATTCTACAGCCATTCCAACTTGGAAACCAAAATCGCAGTCTTGGATGTTTCTCTCAGTTTTTGCACAGCTGGCTGATTTCAGATTCAGTTTTTTGTGGCACTTTTCCTCATATATGCATAATTCACAAATAAATTTGCTCAGTTGTGCGGGCCTCCAATTCAGGTCAGTCTCTGCTCAGACTCTCTCCAGATGAGCTTGGTGACACGCCACTCATTCTCACTGACACCTGAGCACAGCCAGCATCTGTCCAAATCAGCCACATCTCACATGAATCATCAACGCCTTCAGCTTTCTGGCTACAACTAAACGCTTCCATCAACTTTGCAGTGCCACTTATCCATCTGCTCTTTTACAGAATATAATCTGTATAAACACTCGTGGATTTTTGAGTGGAGAGAAACTGGAGAAGAGTGGCAAACTAAATTTCTCAAAAGTTTCTCTGGTGAAGTGTCTGTTCTTCTCTGAGCTGGTCAGTATTGTAGCATCAGACGTCATGCAGTTCGGATCAAGTTATAAGCAGAACTCAAATACAAAACTACACAACAATTTTAGGTTGTAAGAATGTCTCTGTAATGTTTCCATTAAGTAACAAAAACGTTAAAAACATTATTTTAAAAGTTTTAGAATCATTCAAAACGTCCAGCTTTTTAGGAGTATTAACATTATTGCTTGGTTATATAAACATTATTAAAAATTTTGATTTCTGTAACAATTTTAATATGTTTCACTAACTAATTAACAATAACCTATTTGATATCACATACAGTACAGTTCGAAAAATGTTCTACTAATGTTACTGCAAGAATGCTTTTGATTTTTTGAGAGAAGTTTTAAAGAACATTACACAACATTCTAAGAACGTTCCCTGTTAGCTGGGATCAGTACCAGATTACATTTTAGAAGCAATCTACTCAGAATGCTGAGAGGACAATACAACAGGAATCCTCCCCCAATGGTTGGGCGCCATCATTGGTACACCAGCTCAATGTAGCTTTCCTCAGGTTAGACAGATATAATCAGCAGCGTCTAACCCACTAATTAAACATACAATAGACAACATTTGAAATGCATTGTGATCTCACTGAATGTCACTTTCAAACAGAGAGAGTCTCAAATAATCATGTGTTCCATGTACAACCATGAAAGCCACAATGAACAGTTAGAAGGACACAGGCACAACGGAGACCCCCACCCTCCAATAATAACCAGCATTGCTAATAGTTTTTTCCCCATGTGTTGTGTTGAAAACTCCTACTGCGATAAATCTAATGTACCATATCTAACTTTCTCTGCAGTTACAGCCCAATTTTGCGCCTGGGGAAAATTGTCTTTGACTTACCAAGACATAATAAACAAAACCTTCCAGAACAGATACGCAAATTGCTAAATTAAAGTTTCAAAGGTTAAAGCAGGCCAATGGTAGTTTATTTTCAACATGCTTTGAATTCCGCTTTCTGCTGATTCGCAGGAAATTAAAAACTGTTCGGCTTCTTTATATTCAAATGGCCTTTTACTTTCACTCTGCCTCAGTAAAGAAACTGGACTTTTTACAAAGCAGAGACTTTAAATGCTAAATGATTCTGCAAACTGAGTTTAACGGTACTTTGACTGATATTAGCCGACCTGTCAATGAAAATGGAGCGAATGTGTGAGTCCCACAGATGAGCTATTGATTTAAATTAATGCCAGTACTTTTGGGAACGAACCATAAAACAACCTATTACAGAAGGTAATTGCTCATTAAAAGAGCTAGATTTCTATCCTATTGCCAGCACAAACGTATTTGTAATACATATGAGGTTCAGGATTTATGAACAGTGCGGCAAGCCAAAAGTCTTCCAGGGTGTTGGCATAAATTAAAGACATTTGCACATTTAATTATAAACAAGTAACCTGCTCTCGTCGTGCTGTTTTATGGACGCTGGAGTCAGTTGGAGTTCTAAATATTTAAACTAAGACCAAATGTCTATCCGTTAACTGCATCTTAAAGGTGAATTGTGCAATTTATGCACCATTAGTGTCACTAAATAGAATTGCAAAATAATGTCTGTTTTATATAGGTTTCCTGGGCACGCCCACTGTCTGCTATTGGTTGGAAAAGGTCCTGCCCTAAAGTTGCAAGATTGCAGCCCCGCCCCAAAAGTCGCAAAATCCACCAACGGTTCAAAGTTTGACCTTCTGCTTTGGATGATGAAGGAATTTCAAGCAGAATGTTGATGTTTAAGGCAGATAGGTTTATTATACTGATTAAAGCAATGTTAAAAGGCACAAACACCTTGAAGAAGAGATGACGACTAGGACAGAAATGACAGGAAATGGCTCACACACAGTCTAGGCACATCACAGCCCAGGACTGAAAGTAACAGCCCACAGTGAGGGCACTCCTACACCAACAGCCTTTCCTACAAAAAAGAAAACATTAATTTACATGACAGGACACTTTGTAAAAGATTTTAAACTAACATGCAAACGCGCTGTCAGGAAGCATGCTACTGTCAAACCAAAAATTTGTCAAACATTTAAACATTTTGGCATCCACTAAAAGGCTGAGAAAGATGAAATTTTTCTACATAATTATAGTCATTTTAGTGCAGTACTATGCATAGCAAAATTGTCCCCCCCCCACAAGTCTGGTCGCTAGACATAATTGGTGTCCCATTCAATGAGAATTCTTCACCTATTTTATCATGCAGCAGGTGAAAATTATAAGTCTGATCACTTAGAAAAGTAATACCACACCTCTCCTCCACTAGATTTGAGGAAGCACTCATGCACAGAGCACAAATGTGTGGGGGAGTTACATACTTTTAAGCAGGGCGGTTTTTGAATCACTAGAGGTTAGAAACTGATGGATTGTGCAGAGAAACTGATAAATGCATCATAATAAACAGGCTACATTTTATGCAAATGTGTAGATTATATTTTTATTAAAAATGTGTAGATTTTATTTGTGTGTTTTTCAAAGTTATACCTGTAAAGCCATTAATGACTTCAGTAAAATCCAGGGCTTAAATCCCTGTTTTATTATCAAAAGCAATAGTGAACACCACTAATAACAACATCATGCACAATCGCATGGTAAATGTTGTCCAGACAGTGTTATTGAAGTCTGTACATTCTCACCTGTTGCTTTTTAAAACCCCTTCATTAGTAATTACACTGCATGGAGGTCTGTGCTGTTATTACTTATTGGACATTCAGAGCTGAACAAAATCAATGCATATTTATATAGATTATGGAATATGTTTCTGGGAGGTTTGACTGTAACCAACAAAACAAGCTAAAACAAATTGATGGAGAAACAAACTGAAACTATCTATGTTGTGTGTTCCACCATAGCTAATCATACAAGACAGAATTTCTGAATAAATATGAATTGTTATACACTAGCTACAATATGCTAACTGACACCATCTTGTAGTCTCACCTACTTACTTTCAGTGTGTTCCTGCAGTGGTGAATCTCAGGTCTGATCTAGGACGTCTGTGCACTGTTACCAAGGAGACTGCACACCCCCTTCCTATTGTATTTTTGGGAGCAATTAACGTACCAAAGACTTATTATCTGTTTGGGTTTTTTTCCCTCTCGTATTTTGTGTTTTCTACATGATTTGTTGTGTTTACCACAAAAGTGAAAAGTCCCAGACAAATAACAGTCAATGAAAGCTTATTTCCACAAATTAAAAAATCCATACAAGTTTTGCTTTTATTTTTGCGAAAACATGAGAAACAGAAATTAACTGCTTTGTACGATGGTTATTTAATTCCAAGTCAAGATCCCTGTTTATTGTTTTCAAAAGTGAATGTGAACATAACGTGAACTACACTACAGGTTAAAGTAAACCGGTTTGATAAATCTTGACTTGATCAGCATTAAAAGTCACAAACATACACACACTGACACACAAACCAACAAGCACAAGAAGTATATGCCAATCCTTATCTAACACAAGTGTGACACTCCTGATCCGCTTCACTGAGTTTGGCCAGTCAGGGATTACAGCACGGAGAAAAACTCAAATTTATATTTATGAATGTGTGTAGATAGTCAGTAAACAGTTTAATGCCACAATAATGGAATCCTTTAAATGCATTCACTTCTGTTTGGTATACTGAATATTCAATGACATTACCCTAAACCATTTCCAACCAACTTAAAAAAATAGCTTTTTAGGGAAATATTATTTTTAAAGGACATCAAAATATGACACAACATATAGTTGCTGTTGTCTTGCCGGCCAGTATTTTTGGTATTCTTTAACTGTTTGAAGGGCATTGTGGAGTCGGTACTTATAGGAATAGTTTTCACAACAAAAAAAAACATCTGTCATTTTTTATTCAACCTCATGTTGTTCCAAACTCAAGTGGAGTTATTTTTCTGTGAACACAAATGGAACGATTCTGAAAAACGTATATGGTCCTTCTTTCTCATCGACCAAAGCTGTCAGATACCTTCAAATACAACCTCTGAGACTTTTCCCTTTTTGAAGTCTGACAGCTGTGGCTGCTATAAACTTTCCTTTTACAAAAAGAGCTGAGTAAGATTTTTTTATGGAAAAAAAATGGAATGACACGGCAAAATATCTGTAAAAATACTGTTTTTTCTAAAATTGTAAATTTGGTTGAAAGATAAATTCATAAAATAAAGATAAATTCATTAAATAAATAAGTTTTAGGCCACATGACCCCCTTTCCTGATCTAAACCTCTAGTACCACGGCATACAGCTAAACACTCTTGCACTGAGTAGATTGAATAAGACCTGCCTGGTCCCTGATTATGTATTTTCAGCAGCCCTCTGATGGTTATCAGGTGTGTCTTTGGACCAAACGTTCCTCTATCCTCCAGCTCTCCCATGTGAGCAGTCAGAACAGGTGTCTGCCCATTATCAGCCTGCACACAGACAGAGGTGAGACTGCTGAGAATAAGCAGAGAATATCTTCACCTTGCTCTCGGCTTTTATTTAGTTTCTCCTCTGCTTTGTTGAGTGACTGCAGGGTCAGCTTCCTCCCTCATACAGGTTGCCATTACACCAGTCAGATATCACACGTTCTTCTGTGTGTCCCAGCTCAGAGACTGACACTGGTGCTCAGACCTAACAAAATACAGTGATTGATTCATAGAGATTTTTCCTCAGGAGTGTAGAGTGCTTGAGTAATTGTACTTACTAAGTATTATTGCAAAATATTAAATATGAATTCTTTTCCATGAAGGTATTTCATCAGATCATTTCAAAAGCTGTAAAAACAAGGTAAATTTACTCACACCTACAATAAAATGTGAAATATTTTGTAGTGTTCTTACTCAAGTATGTTCTTGGATAGATACTTTATATAATTTCACACATCTGTTAACACGCCTGATTTCTTTTATTTCATTTCACTTTAAAAGGACACTGAGAATAACTCTTTTCTTTTAATGTGTGCATCAGTCTTCATGAATCAGTTCCTTATAAACAAGGTCTGGGATATCGATCTTGTCATCAGCTCATGTGGGGACCCAGTAATGGACGTCAAGCCGCGGTCTCGACACTTTTCACCTTCTATTTCAGATCTGGCCAGGAGCTTTTAACAAAAGTAATCAGGGTTTCCCAGGCAGCAGCAGAACATGACAAAGGTCTTTGCTCATTGTTTTCTCCCTCTGTTTTCCCCTGGGAGCTGGTGTTGCCATGTCCACTTATTACAAGCAAGTTTGAGCTGGTTTCATCTTTGTTCGCTTATAAATGTGGATAGTCATGAATTATATTTTTATGGTTTATATAAATTATATGTAAATTATTATGGTTTGCTAGGAACTGCCATCATAACACAGAACTGGATGACCATCCACTAATAGCAGCTGTCAAACATCCCCACCTGCTGTAAGAATCTCACTCTACAAACCTTTATTATTAATCGCTGTATAAAGATGTTTCTTTATCCTAATAATACATAAATGTCTGCATTTTTCCTATAGGTTAGATCAGTGGTTTCAGATGGGGGGGCTGGCCACGCTTGGGACCCTGTAAACTTTTAAAGGGGGGTCACAAATATTAAAATTATAAAATAAATGTTATATTTATATAATTTAAGAATTAAAATGCTAAATCTGTTTGTGTGCATATGTGTGTATATTCACACAACCACATATTGCCTTCCACTCACACACAATTATGGCCAACAAAACTTTCAAACTTTTTAAAATGCTTATTTCTCTAGCGAGATCTGGCAACACTGGCCACGAATCTCCTTTCTCAACAAGATTAGGGATCCATTACTGAACCGTGTTAGACCTGAGCAAACAGTCTCCGCTTCCAGCTCATCTCACATGGCAAGCCCAGCATCCATCATCACCTCCATAACACATAAAGCTCCCATCAGTCTTATTTGGACATTAGTGAGGGATTACGCTCAATCCTCAACCCTTGATCCTGGAAGACAAGCACAGATACAAAGGAAACAAACGAGTTAAGGAGGGAAAAATTGGCTGTCGCCTTCTATCACACCGTTTGTTCTTACCAAGATCTTGGCCACTATTTGCTAGTACACAAAGGCATAACGTGTTAGACTGTAATTGGGTAATTGGACTGAATCACTTACGAATATCTTAGATGAATGACTTCAAGTGCTGGGAAATTGTTCGTATTCAGAGATAGAGATGGAGTTAGAGTGGCCATGGATTTATACTCAAATGCAATATCCAATGGTTTAAATATGCTCTGCATATGTACCGCTTTTCATAGCATTCCTAATGTATTATACAGGTAGGATCTATAGTAAACCATAAACCATGTGCTGTATTTATTAATACTTCTGTAATGTGAATAAATCACAGATACATATGCGCATATGTGATTTAATCAATAACTATATCTTTCATTTCTTGTTAAGTTTTTGTTAAACTGATTTTGTAAAATCTTTTAAATCTTTTCCCTAAATTTTAAATATAACTAAATCCTGCCCTCGTGTGGACAGAGTGTGATGTTGTCCTTGTCGTTTACTTTTTCACAAACATTTTAAGAATAAGGAAACAATCTTTTAGAAGTTAATATAATAACATTTTTATAATATAAATTATAATAGTTTTTTATCATTCTTTTTATTCACACTATTATCTCTAAATACCATATCCTAAAGTTTTAAATAATGCTAGCCAATGACCTGTTAGAATTATTATTATTATTATTA
>JAZGTK010013893.1:0-14049 GCA_036877625.1 Ambastaia sidthimunki | reverse complement strand
AGGCTTAAATTAAATAACTAATCCCAACTATTTTCGTAGTTGTTTTTCGATCCCATTGTGTGTATCATTTTGCCTGTATTTGTCTCCCAGGTGAAACAGTTATACAGAACATCATATACAGAACATTGTATACAGGTTTTAGTTTGTATCTTCTATTAAATCACCCAAGACATGGAAGCAAATTTGACACAACATCAGTTTTTCACTTTATCAGTTGTAAAAATCGTAGCAAGTAGAGAGTGGAGGGAGATGTTTCTGTCTGTCCTGTCATAAAAAAATAAAGTTTTCTCCTCGTCTGCGTTCTGAGTTATAAGATACCAGCATGACAATTAGTGCCACTGGGCGACATGCATCTGATGTTTCCTGATGTTTGTGTACAACAGCAGCCACTGGTGTGTGTTAGCTTTAGCGCATGCTAATAGATGTCAGAACCTGTCGTTCTATCCGTATGAAGCATGCAAACACACACACACACAGTCTCAGTCACGCAGACATCCACCCACACATACACACACATAAACACGTCAGGTCTCAGTCTCTGCTCCCCCGCAGCTGTGTGTGTGTTGGGAGATGCGTGCTGCAGATTTTGATGGGGGTTATTAGTCTCTAATTCCTGCTATTGAGTGAAAATCGCTTCTTATCTTTTTGCATGGTCGCCTTGGAGACCCCGTCGCTGTGGCGGAACCGTTGTCTTGGCTTGATAGGCAGTCAAGGATTTACGGTCCCGCTAGAGAGAATGAAAGGAAATGGGCTTTAAGACAAATCCTTAGAGTTCCAATGAAGCCATTAAAGAGGCTCAATATTGGGGTGATTATTGGCTCATAGTTCGCTGTTTTGGTTTGTTAGATTGGGACGCCTCCCAAATTTAAAGGCCACATATCCGTACGGGGAACTGTTTGTCTTCATGTTTGTGTGATAATACTCTTTTTCTGTTTGCTAATGGTCTCTAAAAGGCTTCATAAAGGTGATAACACCCAATATTTTGAGATTTATTTGACAAACAGAATGCATCGCTTTTGTGAACTACTCTCTATGTCAGTCACTGATTACAACCAAATATTATTTTAATAAACAGCCATTTAATTTGGAAATAAATTTAAAATTTCATTTCATTCAGAAATGATTAGGAAAAGCTTATTGGCTGTTTCAGGACCTTAGTGGGCTGCATTGCTGCCTGTTGTATATTTAGGCAGCTGCCTGGGAAAGCAGGACTCAAATGGTCATAGAAAATTTGGAACGCTCTACACAGCATCTAAATAGAGTTTCACATTAGCACAATACCCTGAAAATCATAGGAATAGGGTGTATAAGGCAAAATATAGGGTAAAATAATCTATTGTAAATACACTTATTATCAATAACAAAGATGCCTTTCAGAATTTATTCTAACATATTATAATGTACATTTGTGTAAACTGAACGTGTTGCAATGCATTCTGGGATTGGTTTGTGTACGTTTTGTTAGGAGGCAGTATAATAAGATGCCAACCTTCCTCAACAGCCTTTTGTGTCGGGTACGTGCATACAAATGTTGCCTCGATAGCTGCTGCAAATGTTGCACGAGGTTTGGGAACAGAAGTACATTTTTGGTTAAGTGTGCGCGCGTCTGTGACTTTAAACCACTTACTGGAACGCAGACTTCTACAGCTCGCCTGCTGTCACTAGCCCAATGTCCAGCAATCAATGTCCGCCAAAAACCTGCAGCGCAACACGAGCGCCATCGATCCTGCGTGGAGGAGGGCCGCCTCCCCCGACACTCTCTTACCCTCCTTCTCTTCACGCTCGGAGAGCTCCTCCGGTCTGGTCCCAGGCCTGCACCTCTCTTTCATTAACCGGATCAAACGCTCTGAAGCTAGTAATCTGTTCTCTATTGATTGGGCCGAGCTTTGACCACTTGTGAGGTTTCAAATCATTTGTTCCCATCTGTCTCCTCTTTTTCATTCCCTTTCAATTAAGGTTCACTGTATCGCTCTAGCGTGTTCTAATTGCACTCGTGACTCCCTGCCCGGGTAAATGAGACAAAAAATGTATGTAAACCAATCAAACCTGGAGACAAGCTCTCCCTCATACTCATATTAAATACTGTCCCATTATACCCCCCTTTTTTAAGAGGCTGTATTGCTTTGTTATGCTCTTATGTGTGCCTATATACTCCTGAATGTATGCATTCATTATTGAGTGTTTTGTGCCGGTGAATCAGACGGTCTGATTCATCATCCATTAATTCACCATAAAGAAACGTAATGGAGAAATAGGACGAATGGGACTGAAATACATTAGTACTTTCTGGGGACCTCTCTGGGCTCCTGTTCGACTCTGCTCAGATGAAAACTCAAAATATAATACATTTCTGTGCAGTCACAGCTCACTGGCAGAAAACTGTATGGAATAGCTTTATCGAAACACACCCGCTCCTTTAATTATGATGATATTGATTGTGAGGGAAGGTAACCTGTCCTATATTGTTTCATTCTTTCACACCTTGTTTTAAGCCACATGGGAAATAAAACACACCAGTGCTGTGCCCTGAACTCTGTGCCCTGAATTATGCCGTTAGAATATGAAACAAGCCACAACATACTGTTAGAACGCTAGCTAAATCTCAAATACCCTAATCTACACTTAAAAGTGGTATTTGTGTGTGTTATACACTATATAACAATATACAGGAAATAGCTGTAAACTATTTGTAGTTGTTTTCCCCTGAAAAGTGTAAACACTGACTCTATGACTATATTGTGTTCCTGTAGCTCAACTGGTAGAGCATTGCGTTAGCAACGCAAAAGTTGTGGGTTTGATCCCAGGGAATACGGATACTGATAAAAATGTATACCTTGGATTCCCTGTAAGTTGCTTTGAAAAAAAGCTTCTGCTGAATGAATGAGTAAATATTGTTTAGTTTGTTGCAGCCTGTTGCATTGGCTTAATCAATGGCATAAGTTTAAGGCTGGGCTAACTGTTTGTTCAACCACTGGAAAAATGTTATTCATTATTATGTCATTATTTTTGGAGTCTTGCTTGGTGACACTGGTGGTGCAGAAATAACATCATTTTACTTTGGAAAAACAACTTTTGCTGGTTGTAATGAATGCGCTAGGGGTGAGGATCAAGGTTTAAAAATACAACTAGGTTTGTATAAAATAAAGAATCTTTGTAGTGCTAAGACATACTCCAGTTTTCTCTCTCTTGCATGTTGACCACATTTTTATTGTATACATGTTTTTAATACAATATACAGAGTAACTAACTTTTCAAGCACATCTTATTCTGCATCGTTTGTAAAACCAGAGCTATGAAGATAACATAGCTATGTAACATTTCATTCTTCTCGTACAGGATTAAATCTTCACATCGCAGCTCACCTCTCTCAATACACAGTAACCTCTCATGCTCACTGGTGATTAATGAGCGATTCTGTCACATCGAGACCTGCATGCTTGCCTGCACTTTTAAACACTCCCTTAGAACTGCATATACATCTTGTACTTCTTACCCAAAGTCATTTGTGCTGTTGTCAGATGTGATAAATGGGGTCCGTGTGCTGTGTGAAGCCAGCTGCATTTTTAGAGTGAATTTGATTACTTTCAAAGTGTTAGAAAAACGTATGTTGGAGAGTTGTGTATACACGGCACCAGCATTGGTGTTATTTGCGTCTAAGCACATTTCTGATACCAAACCTCGTCTTTATGTCGCTTTGTTATCCACATCTTCAGGAACTAATGAAAAACTCTTTATCTGTGAGCCACACTCCAAGGCCGGTTGTAGTATAGAAATCTGACTCTCCGTGAAATAATGACTCCCCTGTTTCTCCCTACTATGGTTAGAATTAGAGAATAAAGGCCAATCAGATAGCAACCTCCCCAGCGTATGAACCAATCAGAAGCAGGGGAGTCAAAATCTCACAGGGAGTCAAATTTTGGTACAACACAGATGCATCTGCATGAAATCTGCCATTTTTTTCTGTGGAGAAATGTTCAATTCCACCTCCATCTTAAACCAGGAGAAGTCTGGTTTGTCTCCAGTGTGTTTTTTGCATCTCCACTTGGGTTCAGCCATGTTCCTTTAGGAGAGAGACAAAGACAGTTGGAGATAGAGAGGCAGGGATGTCCTACAGGACCAGCATGAGAGCTGTCTGTTCTATACTGTGCAGTACTTGTGCTTATGATAGGAGAGGGTTTAACAAGAGACGGCGTGCTAAAAACATGCACTCATTTGCAAACGCAGGCTATTTTGAGGCCACTGGGAGGTTGAATATTCTCTCAGGCCCCAAAGTCAATAGAGGGCCTCCTCTGGGATGATTGTATATCAGTGATCAGATTGAGGTCAATTTACAGGAAGACAAACACAATGTTGCTGTGTCGAGTTGGACGAAATGCTCAAAGAAACAAAACAGTGTTTTGATGACGTTACAGTGTTTACATGTTTTGCAGAAATCAATGTACAAGTGATTCACAATCAGTTGTCTTTACATGTTAAATCTGCATCGTATTTTAACTTCAAAAATGCCTTTATTTATATAGTGCTTTTTACAATGTTGCATTGTTTCAAAGCACTTTTACATACAATGAAAATAAAAACACAGAAAACTTTACTTAGATCTGTTTTTAGGATTTTAGATATTATCTGGAGATAGTGTGGACTAATTCAAGCAATTCTGTTTCTTTCCCAGTAAGAAGAATCATAAATCTCACCATTGAAAACCAAGAATCATTCAAGAATGTGCACAATGTTATTGGATATCTCAAAGGCAAGACCAACCCAGGTAGGTCTTCAGAAAACCAAGAAGAAATTTTCATGTACTTCCACTGCAAACCCAACAATTCTGAGAACTCGACATACAGTATATATAACGTGACCTGTGTCGTAATTAATATAAAAATGTTTAATTGAATTCAATTAATATGAAGCACTCTAATTCTAATCTCACTCAAACCACCACCAACCTTTCCCAGGCCTGGCTGTTATTGAAACGGTCTGCAATGGACCGCAACGGTCTTTGGACCGCAAACAGTCTTTGGACTAATATAACAAACGTAGCACATTGTCACTTGTACTTTATTGTATTGTGTTTGTAATACTAAAGCAATTGTCCCCTGAAACAGGAGTGCAATATAAGCATTCTCTCTCCTTCATCCGCTAAAAGAGTGAGAGTCCAAAGGTGAATAAACACAAATTTTAAGTGCAGGTGCTGAAACAGCTCTTTTTCTTCTATGACAAACTAATCTCCTAAAACAAAACCTGCCACCGCTGTCCAAACGCAGGTCACTCGCCTGCCAAAAATAGGCTTTTAATTACCGACTTGTATTTTCACCTTCAGAATGATTTAACTGTACGGCTGATGTAATGAAAGAGTTTAATCTCTCACCTCCACCCCTCAGACTGTAAACGTCACCGCGTTTGTGATTTACCTCCATGATTTATTGTTTTCTCCATCATAATTGGTTGGTGAGTCACTAATTACGTATTGCAAATCGCAAGATGTTCCTCTCCTTGACTTCTATCATTTAATCATGTGTTTGCCTTTAATTTCTCTGACAGTTCAAGGTCTTATTTATGATTTGATGTCATTTTAATCACTTCCCCAAAGAACGTTGCGGCCCACCTGAGTGCAGGTGGGTTAAAATATTCCGCATTTCTTTGCTCTTGTCAGCTGTGTGAGTGTTTTTTCACTCTCTTCAGCTGTCAGTCAAAACGGCCCAGTGCCACACCGGGTTCATCATCTGCCGTAAGTGAAGTGTGTAGCCTGCGGCTAATTACACCAGCCATTGTTTCTTTTCCTTGACTGAGAATCAGAACTGATTTGTTTGTGCGACGGCTTATTTTTACTAGTCATCCAGAAAAATAGTTCTGAATAGGGTCAATGTTTATCTTAAATAAATCGCTGCCTTAGACTTATAAGGTTCTATCTGCGTTTGACCAGTTTTGAGATATTGAGGTTTAAAGTTTTTGGATTGTATATACCAAAACTGACAGAACCTTTTTGTTTTTCAAATTAAACACCCCAAATGCATTTTTGCAAAACAGCTTTAATAGTGTCAATAAGTCAATAGTAGTGTCAATAAGTATGCCTGTAGCTCAACTGGTGGAGCATTGCGTTAGCAACGCAAAAGTTGTGGGTTCGATCCCAAAAATACAAGTACCGATAAAAATTTATACCTTGAATTCACTGTAAGTCGCTTTGGATAAAAGCGTCTGCCAAATGAATAAATGTAAATAAGTTATATTAGAGTAAGAATATGTCAGTTTTGACAAAAATGTTAGATTGAACCTTATAATTCGAAATGCCTCACTATTTAGTGTTTAATTATGTTTGCTTTTCAGCAAGATGCTGAAAGAGAGTGTGTGAGTGGAGAAACGTGTATACAGTCCTTCACATTATGCAAAAAGTGTGTTAAATGAGTTGGATATCCAAATAATCAGTATTTATGGCATAATTGAACTTGTCAACATTTAGAAGTATCTAAACAGTGGGCACTTTGCTATCCCATAAGGCCATAGGAGATAATTTTTAGATAAGTTAATTTGAAATAGCTTTTTAAGAGTATAAGTTCCAAAAAGTTATTCCAGAAATGCAGAAAACAACTCGAGTGATTTTGTTTGGTGGATGTGTAACATGTTTGTTGTCGTGTGACTGTTTGTTTCTTGTTTCGTTTCTCCTTGCAGATCGATATGTACTGGTTGGCAGTCGTCATGGCAGCTGGTACGAGGGTGCGTTGGCGGACTGGGGGAACGGCGCCGCAGTCGTGACTCAGATCATCGGATCCATGACGGCTCAGACCCGCGCTGGCTGGCAGCCCGACCGCACCGTTGTTTTCTGCTCCTGGGGAGGAACCTCATTGGGCAACATCGGCTCTTTCGAATGGGGGAAGGTAAATATACCACAATATTCCTTGTCTGTAACTTTTAAAACATTCATGTGCTGTAGTTTAAGGAACAAATTCTGTAGAAGACCTGTAGAAAGTCTAAGGTCAAACCAAATACCAATTAAAGATTGAGTGTAATATTTTATGCACTGTTTACCAAGACATGTATGATGGGGAAATATAAATGTACTGCATAACAAGAATGACCCATTGAACTGTTGCTCCCTCAGGCACTTGAACATCCCCAAACAAATATCAACATGGAAATCAGCCTGTTAACACATGACATCGCCTCAGTAAATCACCAACATGAACAAGCGAGTAAATGCCCTTTACGGCTCTTATGTAGCAAATCAGCGCTGTGCTCTCTTGTGTGAACTAACATTAGAAGGTTTAGTGTGAGGTCAGGAGCAACATTTTTTGTGCTTCCCTCGTATTTACAACTACAGCAAAGAGGAAAAAATGAAATAGCACGGACTACCCTTAAGCAACAGCGCTTCATATAATCAGCAAACCGTGAAGATTCAGTCAGACGGATTTTAGGGGTGTTAATGAAGTTATTCTGTCTGACTGAAAAGTTTGTTCTAATGACTAATTCAAACTTCATCATTAATCATGAAAACTAAATTATGTCACAATAAATTGTTAACTTTTGAGTATATTGAAAGCAATAACTATTCCCATTATTACTGTTGCTCATTTAAAAAAATAGTGTCTCCCTGGGGCTTACTTTTGCTTTGATGCCAAAATTTTAATTCATTTCATTAGTTTATAAGTGTTCCTGTAGCTCAATTGGTATAACATTGCGTTAGCAACGCAGAGGTTGTGGGTTCGATTCCCAGGAAACACACATACTGATAAAATGCACTGTAAGTCACTCACTGAATAAATGTGTCTGCTAAATGCATAAATGTCAATGTAAATAAAGGTAGTTTGATGACTGGCAGCAACCGGTTGTGTTCTGTGTTTGTACAGGAGAATGCAGTGGTGCTTCAGAACAGGGCAGTGGCTTATGTTAGCCTCCACAGTCCAGTCAGAACCTCTGGTTCCTTACAGTCCATAGCATCACCTTCCCTTCAACAACTGGCATCTGAAATCCAGAAGGTACAAACCAGCTTCTTAACTATTGCACACACTGTTTGGAAAATATATTATATAACTTATTTACTTATAACGTACTGCCTGTATTTTTAGGCAAATAGATATCTTTTAGCATTTTAAAGAAGCGATTAAAGTAGAAGTCGATTTTGTGGGCATGTTTATACACTGTCACCAGATTTTCTGGCTCTTCAAACTCAATTTGCTGCTATATAATTCTAATATATTATGTTTTCTGGATATATAGAACATCTTACTCAATCTGACAGGCTCATTTCTGATTTAGAAAAATATATTGTAGTTAATCTGAAATCATAACAAAATTGCACAAAAAACTTGCCTATTAACTCTTGTTGTAATTCACTGTAACTTTCTAAGAGTTTTAATTCAATCTGACAGCCTGTTCTCCATCAGATAATTGTAACTCATTTAAATGTTCCCAATGTATCGTTTTGCTGTGGGACTCAGGCTGGGAATATAGACTGCTGTAGGTCAGAGGCCCTGATCTGATGACAGCTTGCCCTATTATTTTAAACCAGACAATAATTTTGTTCATTAACCTAAATGCCAGTCCACCTGTGACATTTCAGCCTAATAAAGTGAAGTTCTGACCCTCACTGTGGCCACTATCTAAATCTTTCTGCAAAACTTCTGGGAGAGAAATGGCAGGAGTTCGCTGGAATAATTATTTCCGTCATCAGCAGTCTGGGCATAATGTTTGTAAAGTAGTTCACAGGGGAAAAAGAAGAATTGAGGCTGTGATTTGATGTGACTAGACAGAGTTTTTGCATAAAGTAGGTTTTGCATAACATTGAGCCCCATTTGAAAAGTATTAAAACCTCTACAAACAGCTAGAGATGGAACTATGTGTAAACATGTATATTATCAAACGGAGTGACGAAGCTTAGGGTTTAAGGTTCTTCCTCATAAATCTGATTGGCATAACAAAAGAGGAGGCGGAGTCTGATTAGATAATTCCTGCCAGTAATAACAAGCAACCGTTTAACCGGCGTTCTGTCTGTTTCACCTTTCTTGTACATATCTGTTAGCCAAAAATAAAGAACTCAAAGTGGGTACTTTAAAATTGTTCAATGAGGTAAATTGACTTTCACAGATGGACTGAAAGAATGAGGTATGAGGTACCAGGCTGATACATTAAAAGCTTATCAAGTGTTCCATTTAAACTATTTGTAGACTAAATCTAGAGCACTTTAAATGTGAATGCACAACCTCCTTGAACCTTCTGTAAAATATGTTTAATTCCAGCCTGTATTGTGATGCCAGGAAAACAGTTCAGCATCAGCACTTTCTCATACTCTGTTGATATCAACCACATTGTCTGAGAGCACAACTTCTCCACCAATCGTTTTCTGATAATGGCTCATGCTAATTGCTGTTGTCCTGTCAGAGTCTTCGACGCAATGAGACACAGGATGCTCTCATTAGCATGCTAATTGAACGAAATACCATCCAATCAAAGTGGCAGGTCTTTTTGCGGCTTGACTTGGATGAATGACTTCAAATTATCCGCCGTGATAAATTGAAAGAAAAGTTCATTTTTTTTTTTTTTTTTTTTTATGAAATTATTCTTCGTTTTTCTATTTTTTTTGTGCTGCTTTGTTAAAGTTTACTGATAAACAGTCACAATTAAAATCACTTTTGACTGGCTTTATTCTAGCCAAATCAATACCACTTTAAATCCCCAAGTCCCAGTTCTGTGTTATTAGCAGCTGAAAGATTATGGGATCATATATATTTTACATGATTCCTTTCTCATTGTATTTGTGCCTGTTGGTCTTGTGTGTCATGAAATTGTCTGCTCTTATTGTGTTATTGGACCTCCTGTCTCTAATTGTACATTTAGCTGTTTGCAGTCATCCTAAATGGTGCAATTTATCTTTGGAATGTGCTCTTAGGAAAACACCAGGTATCCTCAACATTATCAATATTTTGAGACATTTTAACAGCACTGCAAATCATGTTACAGCTCTGCAGGTAATACTCTCCACTTATCTTGTTTTGCAGCTGTCTTTGGAATAGAGATGCCATTGCAGTGTTTTGAATGGGTGCATTGGAACCAATTACGATAAAGCAAGCGTTTCTTTTGGGATTATGGAGCGAAACAAAGTAAATTAAGAGACTTTTCATTGTTTAATTGGATATTGTTGTAGCAACATGTGCGTGACTATTTTAGACTAAAATTACACAAACAGAATACAGAGCAGAGTCCGTTTTATTTGGTGAAGCCTCTCGAGTTTTGTTATGTGATGTGAATTGGCATAAATCGATTTTGAGGAACGAGTGTTTGTTTAGTTCAGTTCCAAATCGTACGCAACGTTTAATTTATAAAACATTACAACCATGTCACATAATACCAATCGTAGTATTTTTACTTCATCTCACTCCAAAACCTGCCATAACAGTTTTCATATAACCAGCTGTCTCCGTTATGTAAGCTTTTCATTCTAGATCAGGTGTTTTTCTAGATCAGGTTAAGCTTTTGGTAATCCTCTGTAAAATCCTGACTACAGCAGCAGATGCCTTCATACAATAATTTATTCAGACGCAGGAGTTCTAGAGCTTTAAATGTAGGTCACATTTTTAGCCACGAATGTTGTTCAAAAGTTATTATCTCCAGATTAAATTAGGTTTTAATATGACCGCAAAGGTGAGCCACAAGGCATTTATTCATAAGTGCCCTGAGCATTATTTATCAACACATGCTGTTATCTCCGTCAGATAAAAAATGTGCATCTTGTACTAGTAGTAATAACCTTGAGATTTGCTTTGACCCATCCTGTATTTACTTCCATGCTATATAAGCACACATACATCTGTCCTGTATTAAACATGACAGCATGATTGTATTCAGAAGTAAAAAAAAACATGTAACATGTAAGAAAAGCAGTGTAACATGTAATCCTCTCAGAAAAAAATAATTTTGATTAAAGTGAAATGCAGATTGTTTAGATTGTACACAAGCAATCTGAATGTTTATCAAAGCCAGACTTTGTCGAGGTTTGAGATTGAGATTCACTCGTTTGGCCAGTTAGAGCATCCGTACAATACAGTTTGCTATGTGTCAGATAATGCAAAAGAAAATGTTAACTGTTGTCCACTGATGTAGACATTCATTCACCAATGAGAGGTCGGCTACAGGTGTGTTTTTGTTAATGCAAATCGCTATAATTTCCACTTAATTGCAAACTGACCCCACTCTTTCAGCACCCTTAAAACGCATTTTATCTTAATTTCTACCCTTCAAGCAAAGCCTTTGAGCTTTTTTCTTTAGTGTGTGACTGCCCTTCGTTTCTCACTGAGTTCACCAAGTGCATTCTGGGTTTTTTTAGATTTTGTAATAAAAACACAATCTAGCCAAATGCCTGTGAATTGGAGAGCCTCGCATTTCTTTTGTTCTCAGGAGTAATCGTCTGGCTCGGCACATATTACACCATCATTATTATCTATCGCATTTTACGTCTACAGAATTGGAATTCGTACCAGCTGTATGCTGCATTTCATTTTCTATCCTTGCAGACCGGCTTACGCAGTTGACTTTCTTTTCACGACTTTCTAAGCGATGAAACACTCTTTGAAAAACCTCTTTCTTTTAAGATGAAAACATTGTGTGCATTTATGAAACACTCGAGGTCTTAAAACAGGTCTGAAAAAGCTCAGCCTTGCCTCAGACTTGGCAAAAACACCGGTCAAACCATCTCGTTGATTGACTGCAACAGAATAAGAGGAGCTGAAAATGTGACATTTTTGGAAGCTCTTTGAATGATAGATTCCTGACCTTAGCAGAACCAAAATCGATGCTGTAAAAAATGAACTGAAAGAGCCAAACACAGGCAGGTGTTATGTTTCACCCACATCTACACCCTTTAGTCACACGTACCATTACCCACAATTCCTCAGTGTGCATTGAGGCCTATTGAACACTCATGAACAGAAGGTGCAGGGCACCAAGGGCAGACTCTTCCATAGAAATCATGGGGCAGAACTGAAGCCCCAGTTGCCCCTAGAAGCCTGTTGGGCTGTAAGTTTTCATCGTGTGGCACGGCAGTGCTGTCACTCAACACTTCATAAAAAGCCTGCTTGGTCCACAACACAATAACATCATTCTCTAGATTAGACCCTTTTCACTGGGATTTCATCAAGATAATGCATGTTTTGTGTACGTGCCGTGACACGCTAATTGCCAGCCATTAGTGAAAGCATTTGGCAGGCTGTGGAGGAATGCATCTTATGCATGCAGTCATAGATTTCAGTGTCAGTTAGTTCGTTGTATCCCTGCTCTATCCAGCACAAATGGGATTTTCTGTTACCCACAATTCCTCTGTATAAGTTTTAAGCACCGTATAACTTTTGAATATTTGAAATGAAACACCACAGGCAAAAGACAATTTTTGAGAATTTTTTCCTCAGAAGACATTGCAAAAAGAAATAAATTTGAAATGACAACGAATGCTCTTCACATTTTGTAACACCGGCTGTGCATTCACCGGTGTTATTGCTACCTCCACTGTAATCACAGCTGAGCATAAATGACATGTTTTACTTCTATAATAAGTTTTGCAACAGTTTCTGCTTTTGGACCCTATTTGTATGCAATCCAAGGAGCTCTTTACAGCCAAATGTAGCACACTGGAAGACTGCAGTGCTTTTCACTAGATTAAATCATTTCCTCGTATTACCGTCTCGTCCTCGTCTTAGATTTGTGCTTAACTGCATAGAGATCTTATTGATTGAATAAAGAGCGACCCGCAGACTCTGATCACAAACCCTAGAGATCATTCATCACCATAGCATGTGTGGAACGGCCAAGATCTGCTCACACTGGAGGCCACAATGTGATTTCAGACACCACCCCCCTGTATTAGTGATGCAGCCTCCACAAGCACATGGTTTATCACCTCTGCTGGCAATCAATTAGTTCCCAATCAATAGCCTCTCACTGGCCAACAGGAAACAAATTAGCAGCCTCTCTTTGCTTGCACCACACTTGTTTATTCTGGGAAGTTTTTATCATGGAGAATCTAACCTGTCTCGCTGTGCTTAAAAATGAGAAGTTAAGCCATGTGTATCCGTGTGTTTAATTAAATATTGTATAAGAAAGCATCCGAGCCATTTTAGCGCCGGACAAATGGACGCCCTTTTAATCGCATTGTTTCTGTGTGTGAAAAGAAGGTCAGTTGGTGGGCCATGCGGTGATAAGCGTCAACATAACACACGGTTCGTGTGAGGTACAAAGCGGACGCTAAAAGCTAGTAATTACTGGGTAGGTTTCATTTAGAAACCAGCAATGTCATTTTATGCCATTCAAAGTTAATAACTAGCTGTTTAAATACAGCAAAAACTCTTCAGTTAAGAATTGAAGCATTTTTTAAAACCTCTCCTAGAGACATATTCAGATGATCGCAACGTTTTAAATGCATTGGCTGCATGAGACAAGAATGCAGCTCGTGCATCTGTCCTTTAATTTTCTAGCGCTTTGCTGCGTCACCCGTGCAACAACAGACCTCTCGAGTTATGCAAAGCGACACCCCTCGTGTTGTTTTTTAAATAATCTCAGCCGCATTCATACGTTTCATCCCTTCTTTTATAAATGTATCAGCAGTTCCAATTCCATTTCTCTGCAAATGTAATTTCCAAAGGTCACCTTCTCTGAGAATAAATTATCTCCACAATGCAAGGTCATTTTCTGCCTCCCAGAGCATTCAAAACCAGATAACAGTTTTGTTGAGAGATTTGCCAGTCCTTCTCTCTCATTCTTCCTGTCTCTCTCTCTTTCTCTCTCACTCTCTCTCTTTCTCTCTCTCCCATGCACCCTCTCTGTTTGCATTCTGTTCCCTTTGTGCTCTGAGAAATTTTAGTTTGATGACATTTTCCATATTGCATTTCTGAATGGATGAATTAACTCAGGTTCCTCTTATTATATGCAGTGTGTTTTTATTGGCAAATACATTTAGCACACAAAGCACATGCCTGCATGCAATGATGAATGAGAAACATGCAGACAAACATCTGGCCAAACATCACAACATGTTTGATATTTATATACTGTATCTGCTTTGTTAAATTACAA
>JAZGTK010013892.1:0-14050 GCA_036877625.1 Ambastaia sidthimunki | reverse complement strand
TTTAATTGACACTCCAGACTGAAATAAACACTGACGTGAAGCTCTAACAACGAGAGACGTTTAAATGAGGCCGGTCTCATTAACAGACGTCCTCATATCTCTCATCTCACACCATCTCAATATGAAGAAAACATCTCAGGATCTAAACACCTGCTGTGCTTTCTTTAAAAGAAAATGCATGACTACATTCTCATACAGAAAAGCAAGAAATGATCGCTAGTTTGTCAGTGAACGGGTTTGATTTTATTGGACCGTGTTGAGGTATTTACAGCGCTTAAAATGGGAAACGGAGGTTAAAGGTTAATTAGAGGAAACGAAAATGCCACAGTGCCACAACAACGTGCAAAACCTGACAGAATGATTGACGTATTTACAGCTTGTGTAAAACCTGTAAAATTAATGGACTTCCCTCTTTAAATCACACCGTAATGATTTATAGCTACAGTGATGAATGCCAGTGCTGAAAGAGGTGCTACATAGAAACAAATTCATAAAAAATGACCCAATCAACACCCATTTTCATCAATTTCCAACCTCCCAACCGAGCACTTCAACACAGGTTTTGAAACCGTCTCGCACCCTCACAGGCAGATGAAGGCATCGGGGTTTCTTCAGACGGATCATTGGGTGAGGTGACCCTCGCCTGGTCAGCGCAGTGAAATCTCTTCATTGGCTCCATCTTGCTGGCTGTGCAGTGATGTGAGGAAAGGGCAGGAAGTGAGGTTCAATAACTCTGACCTTTCTGCCAGCAGATGTTCATGCCCATTTGCCTGTTAAACAGCGAATGATCTGTAGCAGCTCGATGGCCCTGAAACGACAAGTGTTGAGAAGGTTATCACAGAGAAATGACCCAATGATCCAACAGGTAACGTTCTCAGAACATTGGCTAACACTCTCTAAATGTTCTCTCAACGTTATCTTAAAACTTTAACATAGGTAGAACATTTTTTTATACCATAGATCAAAAACATTTTTATGAATTAAAATGTTTGAATAACATTAAAATGTTATGAGAATATTCGAATAACATTATTGTCACATGCAATGTTATAATATAATGTTTATGCAATGTCTAAAACTCAACATTTTGAACATTCCTACAACTTTCTAAATAGAATTTTTTGCAGTTTTGTTACCTAATGGAAATTTTAGGGAAACGTTCTTACAACCTAGAATTATTAACTGGCGGGGGTGGGGTGGTGGTGGGGGGGACTGGAAAAGACCCCCACTGAGCTCCTGTGGGTTTCTGGCTGATCTTTCCCGTAGATACCACACATTACTGCAACATCCACATCTGCAAAAAAACTCTCCCAGTTATCCTGTGGAGGAGAGAGACTATTACACCCCTGGACCAATTTGGAAACAGAATAAATAATGCCACATTCTGCATCCTTCAGCCTGTCAGGTCCTTTTAAAGTCTGTTTATTAATGATAACCCAGTTGCAGAGAGGCTATTGGTGTGATTGTGCTGTTTAAAGGTTAAGTTTTTTCTATGTTGATTAAATTGAATGAGTGTTACGTGTGACTTGATGTAGTTGGGATGGGAAAAAAAACTCTTTTGGGGGTTTTTAGATTTCTACCTTTATGCATTAGCTGGCTGCAGTATGTTCTTATCACCAGCTGGAGGCGCCACTCAACAATCCTGCCTCCCAAACGTGTGCTTGTGTTCTTCTACATCCTTATCTCCACCTTCTGTAATGAGAAAAATAATTACTGTATCACTTCACCATCAGACATACATAGATATGCACACACGTGTACAACAGTTGCATGCACATGCTACATTCATGAACGTGCATGCATGCCCCCGGTTCAGTTCGAGTGGGAGTGAAAAATGCGACAAAACGCAGTATCAACTCTTCTGGAAATGCAAGTGATGAGAAGAAAGAGGCAGCAACCTCGGGCCTAGTTAGACTGTGAGGAAGGAGAGACAGAGAGAGAGAAAAAGAGATACTTTACATTAACTGTCTGATTTTTGAAGCCTCCTGGTTGGAGTCAGTCTAGTTTAGCTCACTCTAAACAGCCAATGCATTATTCAGACACTGTCTTCCCTTCAAAAGAAAGCTGCTTTGAAATACTAAACTTTGAACTACAGAGAGAAAGACAGACACAGAGACAGACAGACAGAGAGACAGACAGACAGACGATAGATAGATAGATAGATAGATAGATAGATAGATAGATAAAAACAACAAATAAAAGAAAACAGACAGACAATAGTCATATAGTAACCACAGCAACAGCTCAAAATGTTTGTAGAAAATGGAAATTGCTAAGAATCTGAAAATTATTCAGAATAACATAATGGTTATACTGGGTGACTGTAGGTTTCTAAGCATTTTTGATTAAATAATAAACTCCAATGTGACAGGAATAACACAAAACATAATGCAGAACACATTTCCTAAGACTATTAAGTGTAATCCACATCCTGCCATAATGAATGCAAGAAAAACAGGCGGATATTATCATCTTAAAAACAGAATTCCCATTTTTGGGTGACCTATTCCTGAGTGGTGGTAGTGGTGATCACCAAAAGTAGTGGCTATTCACAGGATATAAGACCCACAATCATGTCACACTGTTCTGGATATATGTAGGTTCTCACCAAATCTCTTTCCTTGACCATTTGTGTTTCACAAAATCCAACACACAAAACAAACAGCGAGATGGTGAGAGTGTCCTATACACGACAGTGTCCACACTGAAGGACAGAAAGTGTTGCGAGAGAAAGTGTTGCAAGAAGACATCACACACATGAAAGAGTTTCTGGGCTTTTGCGAGCTTCTGATTGCAAACAGCAGGAGATCTGAGGTGCAGACAGCTGAAAAGCAAGCAAAACATTTGACTTTGGTGTCAGTTTGACGGATACAGTTTCCTAGAGCTCCATGTTTCCTCAAGTTACACTAACCAGCACATAAACTGAAACCTCGAGATCACAAATATCCCCACCAATCAAAGTTCTCTCAAAAAGTCTAATCATTGCAAATACTGATTATTTTTAACCAAGTAATTTTCAGGTTCATAGAGTTACAGGTTTTCACTCGGGTGACCAGCGAGCACAATCACATTTGAATACGGCGAGACAGTCTGAATTGTGTTTTGAACCATGTGAAACAAAAAGAATACATTTATGAAATATTGCTTTTTGTACTCTCTATATAAACCATTTCAGCTCGACTCGCACACGGCACAGAGAATGATTAAAAGTTACCTGAGTTCTCCGATTACAGCTGCTCTGATGCTGTAGAACACGTGACCTTTCATTTAGCAGCGCTTTAATTAAAAATCCAGTCAAATGAGATTTCTGCGCAATAACAGATGATAATAGGTCACCAGACAGCGAGTTGCAGTTGTCGTCCCTCATTGAAAGTCTCTGGGTACCATTTACCTAATGAAAGACTCAATCTATTCATCTCTGTAGGGAAGAAAGGGGCAGGATTAGCACGTGCCGCGCCGGCCTCCATGAAGGCTAACCAGGCGGCTGTATTAAACACAATGGCTTTTTTTGCGCAATGAGACATTTTCCTAAAATCAATGCGATTTCTGCTCAGCCATTGATTTAACTGAAACACATTGTTTGGTTAAATGGCACTTATAGCCGTAATACAATCAAAACCAGGTTAATTGTTACAATTAATGTAATTGTCCAAGTCGCTTTGGAAACGGTTAAATGTCGCTGGAGACCTGGAGTTTATACCGGCTTTAAAGAGATTTGTGTTTCACACAAAGGCCACAATTAGCATGTTTGAAGTTCACGTCGGAATAACGGCTAAAAATAATGTTGCTAATTTATAAACGTTTTGCTCGTTGCTCTTCTTTTGTAATTTTATGCAAACCAGATCTACGAGGTGTCGACACAATTCTTCAACAGGTTTTAACAAGCACTGATACATTGAAAGTGCAGCTCTCTGGTGCCACATTCATTGCATGTAGCGTTTACCAACAATCTATTAATGTTATAAATGAATAACAGTTACTACTAACAAATAAAAGCTACATGAAAACGTTCTATTGCATTAAGCAAATGTAAAAAAAAACATTACATACTGCAGGATTAGCTTGTGTAAAGTGAAAGTTATCCTGCAAACTGTCAACACAGTAACTGGAAGTTAAAATACAAAAATGGATTATTGCATTTTTTTTTAAAAACAAACTGAAAGAGGGACCTCTTTAATTCCACTCAATTTATTATTTTGTGCAGCTGAAAGTTTTGCATGCTTCTGAAAGAACGTTTGTTTAACCGTACAGCATCATTAAACTATTCATTTTTAAATGCGACTGAAAGACATGTCAAAACTAAAGAGAATTCAAGGTCTGAAACCTTAATTACGTCTAAAGAAAAGGAGAAGTATCAAGTGTTTTACACGAGAGTGTTTGATGCGACATTGATCTTGAGTAACTGGCAGCCCTTGACCTCAGTACTCTTAATGTGCTGTTAAACAAAAGATCTAAAACAGCCCTTAGTTGCTTTAGATTTCTTTTTAATTCAGTAGAAACCCTTCTGATTGTAAAAATCTCCTGTATCTATAATAACAAGCCTTCACCTTTTAATGGAGGTGTGTGCTGCTGTTGCCAGGAATCTGAGGCCAAACTGTAGCAGCTCTTCATGATGAGGACTGAAGTGCATTTATATAGAAGCACAATTTCAGTGTGAGAATATGTGAGACCTCTGCTATTAACCGAGATATTCTCCACTGAAACTCAAGGCTGAATTCTGAAAGTGTCAGAGGGAACGTTCACAAAAGTAAACAAGTGGAATTACTGACATAAACGCAGAAGTTTGTTCAAAAGCCAAAGTTTATATGCAAAACCAAGACTAGACATTTCATGTCCTGTAATGCCCAAAGAAATCAAACCTGCGTACTTTAAAAAACATGTTCAGTTCATATTTTGCACCAAAAGCAAAAGGAAAAAAACATTTTGCTTAAAAAAATGAAGCCTCTTTATAGGATCATTAAGACATTTTGAATTGAAATAATTGTGACATTTTCCCATAACAATAAAGTAAATGAATACATATATTTTTCCTCACTGCAATGCAAATAAATAAATAAAACAGTAGTAAAAATCATTGAGAATAATAGAAAAAAACATGCAAAGATTTTGCTTAAATTAATTATAGTATTTATTGTCTTTAATGTAATATGTGAAAAATATATTTCTTTATGAATTTGACTCTTTGATTCTGCGGTAAAATGTGACCTGGACATGTTTTGTTGAGATTTGCACAAGTACAATAACAAAAGTCTTAATGAATGAAGCTTTTACCCACACAACACAAAGACATAATTTATTACGGAAAGCGTATTTTTGCTTTGATGGAAAATATCAGTAAAAGCATGAGGTCTGAAATAATGCATCAGAGAGCTGCTTGTCTTTGTAAACAGCGTTTCTGTGAGACCTCATTACTGCAGTGCAGCTGACTTGTGTGGATCACTCAGGTCTCCAGACGCTGCCTTTATTTCAATCAGACCTCACTGTATGTCTCTCATTAATAATCTCATTATGCAGACCTTGATTTGAAAGATCACGCTACACATTTCCTGCTGTTTCAATATGGTTACATCAAAGGTTCTCGCACTATTAAATTGCTTATTGATAATGTCTGGAGGGATTTTTAAATTAGAAATCCATATCATTATCTATACGCCCGAATTAATGTTTGTTTTCTATTATATCATGGCTGACAAGACCTCAATAAAAAGTCTTGATCACTAAAAAACACATTAGTGAAACCTCATCAAAATTACTTTCCAAGAAAATTATTTATTTTACGGTTTTTGTGACGTTTTGCTCTGAAATCTCAGCATAAACCAGGCTGGTTGTCTGTTTGGCTTTGCTGGGCATCAGGCTGGTCTGGATTGATGGTTTCAAAGAGGCTTTGAGCACTCATGATGGGCTCATTCAATTCAATCCTTTAATGGCTAAAACCGCTTTGGACCAATCACAACTCATAACCAATCACAAAGGGCAACCAATCATAAACCATATATATACTGTATATATATATTAAAAAATCAGAAAACATAGAAAACACAGCAATATCAAGCCTTGTAAACACTGTAGAACCAAAGACACAGAAATGGTTAAAGTATAAGGACATAAAGTGGACTAACAAACTGTCAGAGAAAAGAGGATTTCATTTGTATCTTAGTTCCTTTCAGACAGTTTTCTGACTTCAACATGGTACAGATTTGAAAAGTGCAGCTGTACCCTGAGGCTACAGAGCCTCCATCACACTTACAGCATCAGATTCTCATCATATTCAACAAGGACGTGTCGACAGCCCCTCTAAACTTCCAGAACCAAAGTCTGTGAAGTCTGTGAAAAGACCTTGAAATGTTAAATGGGAAAATTATTAAAGAAACTAGGCCTGTGGTAGGTTGCCAGGATATTGCTCTGGTGTTCTGGGTGGATTCTGGGGTGTTGCTATGGCGTTCTAAGTGATTGCTGGGGTGTTGCTATGGTATTCTACATAGCTTCTGGGGTGTTGCTATGGTGTTCTCTGTGGTTCCTAGGTGGTTTCTTACTGGCCACAGTAATAATTTCTATAAAATTTTGGTCTCTTTAGCATCCACCAGGTGAAATTCTTAAGTCCAATTACCTAAAACACACGTTTCTCAAACAGCTGCCCAATCTGAGGCTCATTCATGTCTGAAGCACAAACAGTGTGGAACGACCTGAATTCTACCTCACCAAATCATGAAGAGATAAAGAAAAGTCTTCAGGAGCCCTAAAAAGACCACGATGCATTTGTGACGGTGCAAAGGCCACTATCAGATTCTCTCTAATTGGATGTTTAATTAAAGTTCTTTTGAATGTGTTTAAGCAGCGGCTGGAGGAAATTGCATCAAAAGCTCACAATAGGGACGCAACCTGTCCGCGCTTCCCCAGTCAGCAGTTCTCATTGTGTGTGAGAAAACACTCGCCCTATCTGAGCTCTCTGCCTTTACAGCTGTTTCATTATGGACCACGGATATCCAATTACAGGAAAATGGCAAGGGCTGCTCTGGGACACGACATGCAGATCCGATTTGATGGGAAGCAGATTGTACACCATCTCACATGTAATTCCATTAGTGCTGTATGGAAAGACATAAGACTGCCACCTCTGAACGCAGTAAACATCATGTGTGTGTTCACAAAAGCAAACCCTGACCTGCTGGAGGCTTAAAAGTGTTTCAGTAGTTAATTCAGAAAAATCTGATTATGACTGAAAGCATTACAATCTGCTGCCTTTGTCGTGAGCTATTAAAACCAATACATGTCCTTCCTGTGCAGTACATTCACGTGCTCATGATGTTACTTCCTGTATGACATCATCCTACAGAAAGTGACATCATTGGTGCTAATACAATTACAGCAATCTGTATCATAGTAGCATTTACATATCAATAAATATCAAACATTATCTTTACATTTCCCCTCTTGTAAAATGTACACTCAAACTCTGGCTAACTAGGTGTATCTACACAATGGCAAGATAATTAATACAGTTTACATGCTCAGCTTAACCACAGCATAGACCCAGCTAACAACATTAGGCTGTAATAATGTTTCACTGATGTTTCCAATTAATAACAAAAACTTTAAAAATGTTTTGGCAGTTTTCATTCAGTTTTCAAGCAACGTTATTGATTTAAGAACATTTTTCAAACTGTATCTTTTTCTTCCAACAAAGAAGAATGTTTTTTTGATATAGCTGATATATAATGCTTAAAAAAAACCTGCTGTACTAACATTACAAGAACGTTTTAAAAACTTTGAGAGAACATTCCCTGTTTGCTGGGTATCTGAACATCAAGTTTAGCCTTTCATAGAAATATGTTCTTAAATGACAACAGGCACATCATTCTGTTTTTAATTTAGAAAGTTCAGATGGTGCAATATAACAGAAATGACCCTAAAATATTTCTACTCATCAGTAACTCTTGCACTTCTGTGGCCTCTGCGTGAAGTACAAAGTTTTATCCTACACATTTTAATATTCAGGAGAGATCTAAAAGAACGTTTCTCTGTCCTTGGGCTGCCAGCGCTTGAAGATTTGCAAAATAAAAGCTTTCATAAAACGATACTTCAAACACTTAAAACTTGAATACAACTACTGATGAAATCATCTTTCCAAAAGCATGTAGATTTTGAAGGTTTCTTTAAAAAATGCTTTTGAAAAAGGCTCTCCTATAAGGACAAAAAATTCAGTTCAGTTTTACAGAAGTAAGGTTGTAGTAGAGTGTGTGTGTGTTTACTTCACGTACCCAAAAGTCAAGCAAAACCTGACAAATCAGAGCAAAACCTCCTTTTGGGGACGTCCTCATTTGTAAAAGCACTATATAGTAATTTTTTTTATTGTAAAAATGCATTAGCTTTCTGTGGGGGGTTCATGTGTAGATTAAGTTATATTGTTTATAACTAGCTGTGTACAGAAAACAATAGAAACTTTCTTGTAGACGTCTCACTCAGGCTGTGAGTCTTCAATTGTTTCCAATACAGAACATTAGCATGCATTCACTAGCTACAATGCTGTCTAGACAGGCAGCCCAGTAGGTTTTGGAACACAGCCTGAACTAATTTAGATTAACATATTAGGGACACAAAGCACAAATATAAAATCCACGCGCTGAGACGTGCAACAAACAATATATCACCTCGTATATCTTCTAATGAGGCACAAACCACAAAATGAGCGGCTATATAAAAACACAAACCCCCAAATTAGAGAAACTTAGTCTCTAGACACCCACACAGTCTTTCTCTCTCAGTCACTTCCTCTATATTTCTTGGGCTTTCAGTGGAGCCTGAAGTTTATCAGTTGTTCACACTAAATCATCTTTATCACAGACATGAGCAGAAACCAGACATACGTTCCCTTTCATTAGTGACAGGAAATTTGATCAATCCGATAACTTTTCTTCATTATCTTCTTTATTTACCTCTCTTTCGTCCCGGCTGCTGACTGGCAGCTGGAGGGTGACGTGGGCGTCGAGGGGTGATGTTCGCTCACTTCCAAGGGCTTTAGTGAATTTTGAAGCAGAGCCAGAGATCAGTCTGTGTGTTCAGTAACAGAATCACAGCCGTCGCTGGTTTGGACTGATCCTGCTCAAGACTTGCGACAAAAAAACTGTGACTTATTAAAAACAAAAGTCGATGATACAGTGATGAGGCTGCAAATAATAATGATAAATGAGTATTATCAATAGTTCTGATTACTGCTGCATGCTATTAAAGACATGACATGCGATCACATGCAAAAAATTGCGATATACGGTTTGCGATACAATAATCAAATTAAATGATATTAAAATATATTTAAAAACTGAAAATTACATAATCAACCTAAAGGTTTCACATTCTTTCTGGGGAAAATCATCACTACAACTTCTGAACTACTTCAAGCTTTATCTAACTGCATCCACCAAAACCAACTATTCATTCAGTTATTGCAAACTATTGCAATATGAATATTTACTATATTTACATCAAATATATTTGCAGCCGTAACACTGATTAATTTTATTCATGTACAATAAGTATTAAATGTCTCAAAGTACACCATGATTTAATAATGGTGAAAACACTAACTGTGCTTTTGTCTCCATATGATCCATCTGTCTGTCTCCTCAGCTGCCCATCTCTCTCTCTCTCTCTCTCTCTCCTCTCTCTCTCTCTCTGTGTGTGTGTGTGTGTGTGTTTGAAATTTTCTGGCCTGTGGTCCTGCTGCTGTGTCCAACCACATGCAAATATCTCTCCTAATACTTAAATGTTTAAAATTATTATTGTAGACAAAAATATAGTTGTGCCAAAAAATTCATTTAGAATATTTAAAATGGAAAATTTGGACCACATACATGTTTCCAAACTTTTGACCGGTACTGAATATGTAAAGCCACATATAAACCAATTTAATGTCTAAGGGGAATACAAGCAGAAGCATGGGGGAAATTATTAGATGAAATCCATATATGAATGCCAGTATCTGTGGGAGGAAAATCTGGCAAACGTTGCTGTCGAAATCCTTTTACAATGTTTAGCTTTAGGTAAAAGAAAGTTTAGAGTCAACAAGACTTGCCAGTAATCTGTACAGTCTTCTAATGTTTCATCCCCTCTGAGCAAGACAGATACATGCCGGCACACAGCAATACATTTTGCATTTATTAAATTATTGCATTTATTAAATTATTTCAATTATTGAATTATTACATTTCATAAAAAAAACAGTCACAAAAATTTGGGACCTCTACAAAATTACTATTAAGAGCAAAGCAACAGAGAGTGAGAGAAATATGCAACAGATTCAAGCTTCCAAGTATTTTCATAACATAAGACATGACACAAAAGCAAAGTTAAAATGTGTCTGCACTTTTAATTGGGGTTTTCTGTTATGTAATTCAAAAACAAACACTGAACAGAAACATCTAAAATGAGGCAGTATGAACCGACGCTTCAGAACCAGCAGAACTAACCTGTGTTTGGATTCTGACCCAAAATAAGTTCTGGATGAAGATCATCATTTGTGTATTGTGTTAGTTTACTGCGTGGGAATGCTCTTTATTCACCCAGCTTGTGTACCCTCGTTGCCATGGAAACCTTAATTCCATAGGGACAAATGAGTACATCAATAGTCTAAAAACAAGATGTAATATTCCTGTTGCTCAGATACCTGAGATCAGGTGTGATTCTCTAATGTTTCAAACTATTAGCATTGCGTTCTAATGAATGCATGCTTGCACACTCATGCACAAATATGTGCATTCTGTAAAAATGCAAGCAGTAAATGCACTGTTAGCTTTGGAAAAGAAGTCTGACAAATGTGTAAATTTAGACTTAACGTACTACATACTTCACTAAAACCTTCACAAAGATACTGTAAACTATACGCAGAGAACAGTTGACAGAATCGCTCATTTAACAGTAAATGGAGCAGAAATATGCTTTTCTTTCTCTCCCTGAAGGCTTGCAAACAAGCGCTACGTCAACAACAGAACTGGCTAACAGCTACAATGTGCCACAACGGAATTAAGCCTGTTAATTATGAATCTTTCACAGCTAAGAAATGGACAAAAGTCAAATCTAAATAACTAGTAATGAGCTGTTAAAATGATTATTTGTGTCATTTACACTCATTTGCAACATTTCGCTAATTGTCCGCATTATCACTAATAAAGTGTTCAGTGTGTTCAGCCCTCAGAGGACGTAACATCACAGCCAGCTGTGACATACAACAGTAGACATACTGGCTTACTTTGTTCTTAAAAAGTACATACTTTATCATCAACGCACAGTGCATACTGTTTTTTTACTTTGTGGAAGTATGCAAATTAGGATTCAGCCAGTTTATTTATGCAGACATTGGTGCAACTGTGTTATGAACAGGGCATTCAAACCCCATAAGTTGTTTTTAACAACTGAAAAAGTCCAACTGAGACAAGCATGATTTCCCATGTTAGATATGCTGCAAACAACCAAGAACCAAGTTAAGATGACGTGCGTCATTTTTTCCATGTAAAAATATTTTTCCAGTGTGAATGGTGCAAATATTCTGTTTGCATACGACCAGCTCAACACAGAAACACTAACTCGGTTAGTGGTGTTTGTTTAGCTCAGGACTAACTGCTTAGTTGACCAGTGGAAGATGGGAAAAATTTTAATGGACTCTGGGGACAGAAACAACACACTTCACTGTTAAACAGTTGACAAAAAGCTTTTAGAAAGTGTTTACACGTGTTATTTGTTATGTTTGAAATGAAGTGAAATCACAGTGTTGCGTGATGCAGAACAGCACGTGTGTGCGTGTGCGTGTGCATTAACACGTGTGTGATGCGTTCCTGGTGGTCTCGGCAATGCTGTGAAACGCAGGCTAATTACTCAAGGCCAGAAGACTGGCAGCGACCCACCCTCTGATATCTGCTCCTTTAAACACCCAACCGACGAGCACCAGAACGTTTGTGCCATTACGTCCTGTTTTTACATTCCCTCGTAACCAAGACAATGGCTCATCAAGGCAAGTGAGACTCACATTGTGTGGATGAATTGGCTTGCATCTGCTACTCAACATGTCTGTGATGC
Source organism: Ambastaia sidthimunki (assembly GCA_036877625.1). Lineage (NCBI taxonomy): Eukaryota > Metazoa > Chordata > Actinopteri > Cypriniformes > Botiidae > Ambastaia > Ambastaia sidthimunki. The sequence continues at coordinate 1,984 of JAZGTK010013892.1, read as the reverse complement.
TCAGCTATTGTGGACTAAACGCAGGACGGGCATTTTAATCCAATTCTGCTGGAATTGTTTCTCATCTGAGGATAGAGCTCTTTTATTCATTATTTTGTTTTGCGTCTCCGATAGATAACACACTGACCCAAATTGAAATTATAGTGGCGGGACGCAGAGTGCTTTCTGATTTTAGCACTCTTTATAAGAGAAAACAATGAGTTTTTCTATGAATTATTTTTGCTTTTAATTGGACGGGCCGGTGTAGAGGTGACAGGAAGTGGGAAATGATCCCAGTCGTACTCAAACTAATTTTCATGAATTCTATCCTCCAAACTAAAATGTCAGTATCTTGATATTTTTATTCCACTGAGAATGTGAACGTGATCTCTTTTATCTTATAATAATAAATGATAACCATATTGATAACAAATACTGGAAGAGCCACTTCAGTATCAGAACCAGGTATGACCTCATTCTAATCGAATCCTTTAAAGCTTAAATCTGTAACTTTTGTCTCTCTATCGCCATCTCTGTTTAAAACGTCAAATTGCACGTTACTTTACTCACTTTTCTGTACAAATGTTAAAATCAAATGAAGCCAAACTGACATTCCTAGGAAATCTGCCCTGACAGCTCAGATCAAATCTCATGACATCCTCTGTTACTAATCACAAATCAAACTGTGGGAAATAAATTATTTCTGAATATTGCTTATCTGCTCTTTTATATACTCCTTTCACACACACACACACACACACCTGAATTTCTGGAAAGTTCTGCACTCATTGTTGTGTGTTGTTGCAGCACCCGACAGCCAGAGGAAACAGAGAGAGGTGGAGAGCAATTCAAAACCTCCACCCCAGAGAATCAAGATCAGCATGAGGCCGGCCAACATGTAGCCACAGCTCACGGACGGCAGCTGTTCACTGCACAGAGTACATCAGCACCATGCACGGAGTAAGTCGGCTTATCTGTGTAGTCTTGGCCTTTCTGATTCCTCCAAATCCTTTAAGACGTCGAGACACTGCATAATCCCAGCCACAGAGAGAATAATAGACATATTGAGATGACCCTGTGGAGCCCAGAAGCACACTAAAGATCCCAAAAATGATACAACCTGATGCAAGGCCTGCAGTCTCCTCCTTCCAGCCGGGTCCCTGGAGATCTCCGTACGGCTGGCAATCAAAGTCATCACAACAGTCACAGTACTGGTGCCAAGAATGTCACATTCTGTAGATGATGATAAAAAATGTTTCTTTCTTTGAAGTTAAATAAAACCTCTTCCAGAGGGGCAGAGACTGTCAATACTGTGGACTGTGTGATGTTAAGTGTAGGAGTTTCTTTTTAACACGAAATTCATGAAGGTTAAGTATCACCTCCAGAAACAAAGAATTTAGACTGAGGGCAATTAAGAAATCAATAGAACCAAACCACAAGTGGTCAAACACAGTCCAACCATCAGTGTTAAGAGTTTTTCTTCCTAAATTTATTTTCAAACGATGCTAAACATTTTCTGCAAACAGTTTCAAAAGGCACATTGTTGATTTTAATTTCCAGGTTTATCAATACGCAATAAAAATATCAACGTTTATAAAAGATTATGTGTCAGGAGCTCATCTGAGTAACATGGCAAGATATGTTACATTCTCTTAATTCACAATTTTGTTTATTTTCAGTTATTTGTCAGAAAGAAAGATTTGAATTGGCAAGTGTAATGATTATGTCACAGTTAACATAAGTTAATGGTGAACAGCTTGCTGGATTGTGCTGAAATCTGTTTATGAAGGAATTCTGCTAAAGCAATAATTCATTCTGATTGTTTAACTTTCTACATTCTGACTGATTCTGACAATGTGAGGGTGTTTTGGGTGGATTCACACTCGCCTGAGTCCAATGATCTCATTGCTGTTCTGTGAGATTCTGATCCAAACATATGGTTTGAGTTTCTCCTCCAATATGTCTTAAGAAATGTTTTACACCTGACTGCATTGGTGCACACACA
>JAZGTK010013891.1:0-14050 GCA_036877625.1 Ambastaia sidthimunki | reverse complement strand
TTTTTTTCCAGATCCGGGTGCTGGGAAAACAGCTAGAAGAGGTGCAAACGGGAAAACAAGAGCTGGTGGAAAAATACGAGGACCAGCTGCAGCATGTCAAAGACGAAGTAAGACCAGCTTTTATCTTTTACATGTCACTTTAAATCTATAACGTTTATCTCACACACACATTATTGCCTGATTCAGTCTTTGTACAATGTGTTTGTGTGTAAGTTTCCTTTTCATCAATGCAATTATCAACAACTTTGCAGTTGTCCAAACTGAAGCGCAGTTATGAGAAACTACAGCGCAAACATTTAAAGGAGGCACGAGAAGGAGCTCAAAGCAGAGAGGAGGACAGGAGTGAGCTGTCCCGCCTCAACAGCAAGCTGGAGGTACAGCGACTGCCTAAATATCTGCTGTCTGCTTATGTGGACATCATGGTTTATGTCACAATGAGAAACCCTGTCTTTAGCACTGCAGAGATATAGTCAGATTTGCTGTAGGTGTCAATACAGCATCAACTGTCCAGTCAGTGTGTCATAATATGCAGCATGTATTCCATGTGGCGTGAAATGTTTGACATGTGATAAACAGTTTGTGGATTGGTATCCTTTATGTGTCTTTAACACAGGATTTTCGTCAGCGCTCAGCAAAGTGGGAACAACAGAGACTCCAGTATCAAAAGCAAGTGACGTCACTGGAAGATCAGAGGAAGAACCTGGCTGAGCAGTTTGCCCTCATCCAGGTGGACCTCATATGAAACCCACTATAGGTTTATACAGTTTTGATCAGACAGTCAAGCATATTATATTACTTCCTACTGTGGTGTAGGGTGAGTGTAAGCAGAATACCAACAATGGACACATAATAAGATATTTTTCAAGATCTATTCAAGCAATTAAGTAACGCTCATCTATAAATTACTGTCTAGATGTATATATTCAAATATTACATTTATTTTATTTAGTTATTCTGCATATGTTATCAGGTTGATTCCAATTGTATTTGATTGACAGGCTTAGTGTATTTGTGTGTGTGCTGTCTCTGGTGTCAGTCTCAGGGGGTAAGTCGGGCTCAGGAACCCGGAGAGCTACAGCGGTTACGCTCGCAGCTGCAGAGGGCTCAGGATCACCTCCATACGCAGGAACTGGAACTGGAGAGACTTCGGCTGCTCCAGAATGAGCTTGGAGACTCCATCAGGGAACAGCAGGTCAGCTGCCCCCCTGCAGCTTACGTATCCGGACAGGTAGAGCCAGATCCGAGAAGTAGAGCTGGAATTCTAGCTACAATCAATATCTGTACTAGAATTGTGGTTTTTAATCTCTACCTTTCCATTGTTTTCCATTGTTTCCAACTTTAACATTGTTAACAAATAAATCTTTCCTTTTAAACTGTTTATCCTGCCCCCAATGTCAGATCTATTCCTACTTGTAAATGTAGCTTTGTAGTGTAGGCTTGTTGGCTCCTATGACAAAATGTTAAATGGTGTCACATGTGTCACATAAATGCTGTCACAAATGAATAGCTGTTTTATATTAAATATGTGACTGTTGGAATGATGGCGGTGCTGTTCTTTGTAGGTTTTTAATGAAGAGAGGGAGGAGCTGAAGGCTACACTGGATGCTCAAGATCAGTTTGTTCGTAGCTCAGGAGCCCAGCAGCAACAGCTGCGACGGGAGATGACCCGACTCCACCAAGCTCTCCAGGCAAAAGAGAAAGTCATCAGGTAGATTTCAACATTCAGTGTTGTCATGCACTGAAATCGTATTATTGCTTTGACCCTGCGTTTTGCATTCAATTTAGATTAACTTTTAGATTTTGATTCAAGCTTAGTATGTCATTTACCTTATAAATAATTTTTTATTGCCCTTGTTTCAGATCTCTGGAGGAATGTTTAGCATCACGTAGCTCATCTCCAAGCTTGGCTTTCTTAAGACAAGATCTGGAGAAAACCACAGCCAAGTTAAACAGTTCGCAGGCCTGTGAGAATCACTTGAAAGCTGAGGTCATCAGACTAAGAGACAAGTGAGACATTTCCTAATGACAAGTTCCTAATGAGAACATTCAGTTTCTGATGGTCTCATCAATAGCAGCTAACATCTAAATCTTCTAAAAGCTGAAGTCATTTTGAAATATAAACCCTTTGTCATTTTATTAGGTTGGAGATCACGCAGAAGCATAAAGCAGAGACGAGCAGTAAAGAACAGGAGTGGAAACAGATGGAGAAAGAACATGCTTATTGTAAAACTGAAATCAAACGTGTATGCACAGTTAACTTTTACAGTTTTATTGCATTATTTGTGGTTGGGCAGATATTGATCATTTCTATCTTGTGTGTAGCTACGTGAAGAACTTGAGAGAGCTGAACAGACTCGTTTTGGAGAGCTGGAGGGAATGAGAAAGGAGGTGTCCCAGTTAACCAGCGAGCTTCATCAGCGTGACATCACCATTGCCACGCTCACTGGCTCCGCCTCCAGTATTGAGCGACAGCTGCGGTCAGAAGTTGACCGAGCAGAGCGCAGGACTTCAGAGCTCAAGGTTCACTAGTCACACTCATCTGTGAATAAACATCAACAGCCGTTTCACTTAACGTCATGTCTGTTGGTGGTGTAATCTTTTAGTTAATACGTAATGGAATGGTTTAAAATAGTTTGTGGAACTGAACGTGCTTTTGTGTTGGTTTTAAAGATGACACGTGTCCAGCTTGAAACTCTGAAGCTTGAGAACCAACATCTAAATGATCTTCTTGAGAGAGTTGAATCAAGATCCCCTAAGGTTCCTACGCTTTTTTATTTGTTTTGTTTTAATTTTATTCATTCTTTGACTGTTTTGTGCTTCTTTATGTCGTCTCCTTGTTTCCCCCTTTAGAGGGGCGATGGAGAGCTGGCAAGCCTCAGAGACAGTTACGTCTCATCCATGAGCAGTCTGGAGCAGGAGAACAAGCAGCTGAGACAGGAACTGGCTGAGATACAGGCTCGTATGGAGGCCAGCAGCCAGACCTGGCAGGATAAGTACGAGAGAGTGTTACTACAAAACCAGAACAAGAGCCATTCGCACAACACTCAGGACAGGTATTTTCGTAACAGATTTCCAAATAAATGGGGTTCAGATGTGGGAGACTACATTGAAAATTTGAGATTCAAAATCTAATTGAATTTTACTATTATTTCTATTATGATAGGCTAATAGCCTGTGAACATACGCAGTTATATATAAAGTGGATGGAAATGTTATATGATTTAAAATATATTTAAGATTCAGTTATATTTCTGGGTCACTTATCAAATAAGCAGTTTGTGACATTGATCATGTTAACCTTTGTATAAAATGTCACATTTCTTGCTTTTTTTTTATTGAGACACAGTGTTCATGGGATTGCATGTCATGCTAGGATAACATGGGTCATCAGGTTTTGCAAATAATTGACAACATTTGCTTTAGTAAAGCATAAGGGGGGCCAAATACTAATTAATTTCTGAACTTATTGTTCTCTGTATGATGTTAAAAAAGGTAAAATATATTTATTTTACAGACTTTTGAACTCCACTCTACATGCATATAAATAACTGTATTATGTAGTGCTGTTATGTGTTTGTTTTGATAGATCTGATGAAGAAGTTCACTGCAGACACCAGGAGGAGCTGCAGGCCATGGAGTCTCGAATGCAGGAAAGAGCCTCACAGTACGAGGACCAAATACAGATGCTCCTCAAGCAGCTGGAGAACCTGTCACGGTCCTCCCCTCATCGCCCGGACGGCCAATCACAGGAGAGCAGGACAGCTGTTTCCCCTGCCCACTCTTCTGCATCTTCTGGCTCATCTTCATCCTCGGCACATAAAGCCCACAGGATGGCAGCTCTTCTCCGTGCTGCGGTTAATGGAGAGGAAGCTCAAGCCTCCAACTCGGTAGACAATTACTTGTTTTTGACAGTATTTAGCAGCATCCCATAATTTCCAAAGTATCACTTTGAAAGCAACATATAGCAGACAAAGTGCATGATAGTAGCATGATCTTAATGGCACAAGAGCATCATAATCCACAGGACAGCATATCTATTTACTTGCATGGCTTGCTGCAGCACAGGTCAGCTTTTGGTCTGCAAATTAATGGCAATACATTTATTCATATTCATTGTATTGGCTTAATGCGAGGAATATTCCACATGTGTAGCTTCAAGGAGTTTTAAAGAAAACCTTGAAACAGCATCAGATAAACAAGAAGCAGACATCCCGTTTAGATCTTCTCTTTAGGTCACTTATATCTGACTATTTGTCAGATTTAAAATCCGAATAAACTGTCCTAAGATTAATGTAAAAAATAAATATGTAAAAAAAGCAATTAAAAGTGACTATTTAATTTTGTGTAGTAATTTAGTAGACTAGTAATTTTATGGTAGAAGTATACATAACTATGGACGCATATATTTTTATATGTTGTATGATGGTTTAATTGTTTAGTTTTTTGACTCATTTATAAAGCATTCTTTTTTATTGTCAAATAAACAGTCAATTTCTGCTGTTTTACAGGACTTAGCTGGATCTCCAACTGGCTCAGCAGCTACGCAGTTTCTAGAGGAGGAAACCCTACGGTCCCAGGAGCTTTTTCAGAGGCTGGACGCTCACATTCAGAGCATGAAGCAGGAAAACGCCAACACTGTCTGTAAATACCTAACCAAAGACAGCAAGCCCCACAATGGTCAATAAATGTAAGACCTAAGTGCGTTAAGATGCCCCCACAGGTGATAACCTCTTTGTGTATGTCCAGTTCAGTTTGAGAAGAAGAATGTGTTTCAACAGCTAGTCAAGATTCCATAGTTGTTGTAACATGATTGAACATGACCCTAACCCCAACTTAACAGCATTATTACAGTAGGGTAGCTAAAACAAATTACACCAAGCAATACCAAACAACTTTTGTCTCAAAAGTGCTGAATACGTCCATATTTATTACATAAGTGAAGAAATTACCATAATGCTTCTCATCCAAACCTCTGGCTTAATGATTTATAGCATATATTTATGTATATATATATATATGTTCATCTTTGAGCACTTTGGACTTTATATTTGTACTGTTTTTGTGATGTGTTTTGTCGCTTTCTTGCATTTTTTTATATATAATAAATATTTATGTACGATGTTAGTGAGCTTGTATGAAAGATCGCTTTTTGTAAACCTACCGACATAATTGTGAAGAACTTGTGTTTTAAAGGTTGAATTAAAAGAGCTTGTTTTGATAGCCGTGTTTGTTATGGGAGTGGATGTGTTTGTGTGAATGCTTTAATTTGTTCGTCACTTTGTGCTTTGGGATAAGTCTGTTGGAATGCATGGTGGATCAGATAAATTATCCAGGGACGTATCCTTTAGCAGTGTTGCACAGCAGAGATATAAAGTTGACGTCAAATGCAAGCTTTTCTCTGAAGTCTCCACCTATGTTTAGTGGCCTATCACAGACCTCTGTAATGATTTAATAAAGTTTCACCCCAGGAATGCTCTGGCTGTGCCAGGCCTCATGGTTTAAGGCACACACAGTCACAAGCTAAAACAGACACAGGTTCATCACGAGAAAGCTCATGGAACGTTAATGTCATCTATGTGGGATCCTGAACTTGGAAATAACCAAAAACTCTTATTGGAAACCGAAGGGAAAGATTTGTATATTACTAACAAAGTGATACCGTGTAGGAAATGTACTTTCTCACTGAGAAATAAGAAGAACAGGAATACCCTAAATCTAATTTGTTTTGGAATGTGTCTTTTTTCCCATCTTTTCCCTTTCCTTATATTAGCAAGTGCTGGAAATATGTTTAGCCAGGCTCAATTCCAGCGGTTTCGTGATCGGAATTCTGTAACCCTGGTTACCAGGGCTGCACAGTTCAACAAACAGCTCTAAGGAATTTGGCAGTGTGAACGTTTGCTTCTTTTTTTTTGGTTGCAGAAGAAAAGCATTTTTGATTTACAAGGACCCTTTGGGGCCCTAGGCAAAGTCAGGGGTGGACTGGGGGATTAATCAACACTTGTCTTGCTTAAATAGTTGAACTCTGGCCAAGAATGTACCTGATAACGTTTAACTGTTGGTCTATATTTCATTTTAATATGCTTCTAAAAAGTTTGTATTTCTTCCAAAAAGCCCATTTTGTGTGCAAGACTAGGATTTTCACAAAACTGTAGGTTGTAAATCTGTCATTAAGCTCCAATAAAATGTAAACTAAAGTCTAGGATCTTACGTCCTTAACCCAAACGTTTGCTTTCAAAATCCAACAGAGGGCGCCATTTTTACTGGCAGTTCAATAGCATCTCTGATGTGTTCTGATGTTTAGCTTAGTTGCTTTACAACTGACTACCACACAAACATACCTGCTATCAAAGCCAAATATTTCTACAATGTGTTTCAAATATTTCTTGACGTAGTCAGGCCCAGCTTTACATTTTTGCTGTGTGATCATTAAATAACATAATTATGCTGTCTTGCTTGTCCAACAATACAAATTAAAAGTATTATTCACTACAGGCACTTTGGTAGAGCAAAACTAACTCTAAAACTGACCTATGAAGTGCATCAGGCCTCTTATAAAATGAACCCTCTTAATTTTTTGGGGTATGCTTATATACAGTAATAATGGCCCTGATATAGTGTGAAATGCCCACAGCTGTGTGACTCATGACACCAGATGGCTAGCTGAAGAGGAATGAATACAATACCTTACTGTATACCTATACTGTGTCTGAGTGCAAACAGAAGGCATTTTAACAGTGCATAAAACACATTATCATAAGATTAAAAGAATGAAATGTGTAATTTTTGTGGTATATTTCAGTTCATTTTATATAGTACATCATAATCTGTGGAGCAATATTGTGTTAAACAGCAGAATACTGTACCGGCCGTCTTTAATCAAAGCCCACAGGTATTTTTGAACGTGCCGTGCCTGATGAAACTCATTGCTCATTTGAACAATCTGCTTGTCCACCATGAAAGAAAATGCCATCAGTGTTCCAACCAATTGCATTCCAACTAAACTATGAGTTCAGCTGAAGTCATGTGGCCACAGATGTAGACGGGTAATGCTTTCACAAACATGACCTGACCCTCTGCAAAAAAATGTTCCACTACATAGCTCCCAAAATACTTAAACGTGTGCAAATGTGAGGTAAAGCCACAGGCTAGGAGTTGAAGTCATAAAAGTGGTCATAAAAGTGCAAACAATGTAATGCCAGAGAATCTTTGGCCATGAAAAAGAGATTTAATGCAATCTTGGAGAACTGCAGCCAAACAAAGGCCAAATAGTCACATCAGATACCTTGCATCACCTCCACTTTATATGCTTGGAACTGTGTTTTGTGTCCTTTTATGTCTATCTCTGTATTGCGTCTCATACATACACATCCTGTACATTTAGTTTGAAAACAAGAGGAAAATGTAATTTGTGCATGTACAAGTATTACAGTAGCAATATAATTGTAGACAATAGGGAATCACAGCTACCTTATGCTGGACTCACTTAGCACAATGCAATATCACTCAGTTTGTTTTTTGAGCCTTAAGTTTGTCCAGTTAGAAAATGAATGATGTTGTTGCAATCTCTCGTGGAGTGTGCTAAAATGTGTACACTTCACTTTTTGGTACATTTTTAGAAGACTTTTTGACCTTAAAGACGGTAGTAATGTTACGATTATTTTCATACTTAGAAGTTAAAAAAGTGATTATTTTATTGTTTAGAGTAAAAAGATAGGATTTTTTCTTTCTGGTCTAATAATTAAAGCATCAAAGGGTTAAACCAACATAAATAAAAGGATGGAAAAGTGACATGACTGATATAAGTATTATCCGTGTCCTTGTTAGGTGGTATTGTTGTGTTTTCAGAGCAACATTTTCATTTGACATTCTCTCTCTCTCTCTCTCCCTCTCTCTCTCTCTCTGTGTGTGTTTCTTTCTGTCTCAATCTTCAGGATGTTTCTGCTGCTTTTGAAACTCTTTGCATATTGCTGTTCACAGATAGCTTGCATTCCTTGATGAGATAAGAGGACCAAGAGACACTTTCCCACGATTGCTGCTGCTGACTGTACAGCATTTACGCCTTTATCTGACATTCCAAAGCCTGGCGAAACCTCCGGGGGGCAGCGTGCCTCACTTCCAGCCCACAGCCTGGGTTTTTTGTGTACTTGATTGTGCATGGAGATCATTGTTTATCTCTGTCACGAGGGGAAATAAAGCCTCTCTGGCAGGACCTCCATCAAACTGCTCCAGACACCCTCAGGATTCTCAGAATGTCCCACAGACAGAGGTAAGGTGGGTCTTATCAGCTTGATTTAATGTGTGGGGAACAATGCCAAGGATCCTCCAACAAATCCTCCAATGAGCATCTTCTGTGCCATGGCCAGTTCATTCCTGACTTTCCTTTGACCTGACTATTGCACATTTCCCTTATCAGTTTGTCCATGGGGAAGTTGTTCAATACCAATTGTGGCTTGCGCTTATCTAAGTTCGGCATTTAACACAGATAGTGAACCCATGTTTCACTAAGCAGTCAATATACAAAGCAATCAGACACATTTGGCCATGCTTAAAATGTCCATTTGAGCTGAGTTTGGAAATTTGAGATTCCTATGAAAAAGTGCCTGTTTTGTTTTGACCCCTGGGTGATATGGTGGCACACTGAGTTACCTCCTCACCCTGATATGTGTTTGAAGTGTGCTGGCACTTTCTCTTATACAGCAGCCAGATGGAAACAGTTATGTGATTTGTCAGCTATCTGATCTAGATTAGTGGAAACAGGCCTCAGCTTGTATATCTGTGTTGCAGAATGTGTGGGGCAGGAAGAAACTGGGTTATTTTGGCGCCTGCACATAATGTAAAAATGGCATTGAGACAGTAGGTGTGTGTTGGGAATGAGTTGTTTGGAAAACTCAAGGCCAGCCTGCCATACAGGGAGCCAGGGCCCACTAGGGGGCCTCAGTAAGCCTTTAAGGGGCATTATAAAAACATTTAAAAGTGTTTTTAAATTGTTCAAAATAAATTATATTACATTATATTATATAAATTATACTAAATCTGCTAAAATATATAACTGTAGCATGTGCATCAAATTTTTACTCTGATAAATCAAGAACTTTATGTGCAATTTTTTCACTCATAGGTCAAACTGGTCGCGAATCATTCAAGGTTCATTCAGTTTAAAAACACACTGAATTGTTTGGAGCTCGTTATCGCTCCGTAAAACCACAGCAGGGAAGTTTAAACAAATACATATTTTAAAAGGTAAGGATTGAATGAGGTGGATATTTACAAACAAACAGCTGAATCGTCGTAGCTTGTACGTCGTGTCATTTATACTAACGAGAGTCTTAAGTAAACTGTTGTATGTGCTGCTTGTGAATGAGTCTGTGCTGCAGGTACATTGTGTACATTGTACAATCAAACGTTACACGTAGTAAGCGAACGTTTGTAGTAGACTGATACATTACTGTGATATATCAGTCTATTCACAAACAGACGCTCTCATAAAAAGATTTATCTAATCTCATTATCGCATTGCTCTGATAAAAAGCCTTTTTATTTATTTATTTTTTAAAGTACAATAACCTACAATAAAATTTGCCCGTATTGTACACGTGCACAATTGGTAAGAAAACCTCATTTATGTAATACATGCTTTTTGTGACATCATTAATTTGTTCTGAGTCAGATCAGTAACTAGTAAAAGTTTTTTTTTCTTTTTTCTAAATACATTTTTGGTTGCTCTAGTCTGCCCACCTCTAAGTAAATAACTTCCTGTTTTTATAGAGATGAATTCAGAAACTTCCTACTACTTTTATTATTAATCCACAACTCCACAGTCCACAGTTATAAGGCAGGACATTTTTTCCCTTGATGCTGTCTTTAGGTGTGACTGTGGGATGGAGGCTGGCCATAGGTCTGTCATTGTGGTGGCTGTAACCTCTGTTATGTAAAACTATTGGGTTGCTGCTTCTTTGAGCACTAATGAGGGCAGCCAGTTGGAAAATGGTCATAATTAGATTGGGTTGACCTATGACCACAGCATTCAAATTCCTGAGCAATTCCTTCTCTGCCCATCGCTTAGCTATGTACCTCTTATGTAACGGAGTGTAATAGAATGTAATAGACACACCCCAGGGTGTGTGAGAATGCATTTTTGGCTGTATTTCTACAATATTAGTGTGTGTGTGTGTGTGTGTGTGTGTGTGTCCTAGTTTTGAGGAATGACAAAAGCAGCAGGAAGGGACGAGAACACCTTCATTTGTGAATCAATTGAAGGGCCTAAGGTGAGGCACTCACTCATATTCACGCCCTCTCATAACTGCTACTTCACGAACAAATCAAACTGTTCATTTGTTACTCAGTTTGAGTTCAATTCATGTAGGTTGATATTTTGTTTCACTGTAAAATTACCCAAATCTTTGTGTCACATAATCCTATGTAGTTTTCATATTTTGCATGCCATTGTATTATATATTGCTCCTCCCATGCTTTTCCCTGTAAATAACTGTATCTTTATTATCAAAATCCTTATTGTTAAGTTGTTAGAGAAGCAATTAAAATTTTTTACAGAATTTTAAAAGTTTGAATAATGTTTTTATAACAACAGTTAATGCAACGTCTAAAAAACTGAACGTTTTAAACATTATTTAATGAAAACATTAGGAAAATGTTCTTACAAGCTAAAATTGTTAGCTAGGTCATTTTTTATTAAATTCTCGTTTATTGTTTTCCTAGAATCGTGGAGGTGGAGGGGAAGTGTGATTGTGTTTGAGGAATGTGAAATGTTCAGGGAGAGGGTGTGCCAACTTTGGWGGGTTAAAACTGAGGCCCTGTGTACATACAGGAGCCTGATTTCTCTGTATGTTTTCGGGGAATGCAGATAGGGTCTTACAGGAGCGATTGCCTGTTTACATTCTTACTTGGAGGCAGTTTGACGCAAATCCAAATGTTTTGGTTTCCAAGTCCCCTTCAAAGAAACGTGATGATTGGTCAAATAAATATGCTTTAGAGTGTGAGAAATGACTGATGACTGATTCAAGTTCTGTTTTTATTTGTGGTTAGTTTGTACAAGACATAATTTCCCTCCTTTTCCCTTAATGCCAATTGTTTCTAATATATAGTAGGTATTTTAACATGTAAGAAAATATGCATTAGTAAACTGATACACATACACAGAATGCATCCAGTTGTATGTTTCTGTACATATCTTGGACGTTGTTTTTCACTATAAACGAAATCCTAACTAAGACTGTTGTGACCACTATTCTATATGTTTCCTCAAACTCCATGTGGATTAAGTATTTTCCTGCATCTTTAACAGATAGCTTGGAACTCTTTCAAACTCTGTCATAAATGCAAAGCTAGAATTGCAATTAGAGCCATCTATGTTAATGTCCTTTATCCAGTTCCACTAATCTCTCTCCAGTCCCCTTAAATGTTGCTTGTACAGTAATATGAGAAGCTGTACCGGTATTTTTATGTTTATTTAAGGTGGAGGCTTCCGTGTTGGGTGACAAGAAACTCCCTTAAAGTGGCATCAGAGACTGAATCAACAATCAGCCCTTTTTCCCAGTAATATTTCCTTGCTGTGCATTATGACCAAGTATCTGGCTCAGTTCATTTGCATATTCTAGTCTCAACATCTTGCAATAGACAGAATATTTGTTGGTAATGCTGAATGGTAGTAAATGGTCTGCAAAGTCAGCTTTAGACCAGCGAAATTTTTAGGCAAATTTTAACAAACCGTTTTAACAAAAAAATTGTTATTTTTTCCCATCTAGCACAAATGTAGAAACTTGAGGCAGCACTTTTCCACATAATAACAGTTCATTGTAACCCTGTCTGCCTGGCTTAAAAGAAAAGACCCATAAAAAAACATAAACATAGTCTGAAGTCTTCTGGGGTAATATTAAAGCTTTGTGTGGAGAACCAATTGAAAATTTAATTTTGCACTGCAAAAAAATGTAATTTAGCATGTTTATACTTACATAAATGCAATTTAACACCTATTATCAACACCCACACACTTCTGTACGCCCTTATATTCATTCATTAAATATTTTAGCATTTCATAGTGATAATGCCTTTAGTTAGCGATAGAGGAAAAGTTCCCCTAGCACCATTTGACACATTTATCACATGTAAATACATTCCACAGAATTCCACACGTTCCCCCACAAGTTGCACAGAAAATGTAAAAAATGTGTGCAGACTCCACGTGAGCCTACTGAGGGGTAAACAACCCAAGAATGTTGCCAGTGTTGCCAAATACCGTGAACCAGGCAGAGCATATCTTGCCCTCAGACCTGTGTCGATGTTTCTTATTAATGACATCGTTATGATGGCTGAGAGGTCAGGGGTCACAGATCGAGAGTGAGCCTATTTGGGGGCAGGGTCACACAAGCTTATCTTATCCATCTAAAAGCAGGAAGTGATAGCACATTCCCTCTGTGGATCAGCAGGGAGAAATGGAGGCATTCGTGGAATTCTGCATGACAGCAGGAGGCTATACAGTAGGAGTGAAAATGTTAATGTGTGCTTACAGGCATGGAGCAAAGTCTGTGAACTCCTACAGAGTTAATGACCAATCAGATTCTTTTTTCCTAACCTTGTTTGATCTTTTATAATGCACCAACAAATGGGGTCATTTAAATGTATTCAGTGTTTTTCATACCATCTTGGTACTTATTTAACCACATACAGAGTATTCAGAGAACTGGCATTGTAAAATAGGAATGTGGTAGCACATTTCTTTGAGTAGACGTGAGAAAACACTGAGGTGTTTTTATTTTATTTAAGACTCTTCTCCAAAGTTGGCTCATTCCTGATATGTTTTGTTTTCAATAATAAGGTGCCAGCCTTAATAATAATACAGATATTGAAATATCAAAGACACACTTCTAAAAATCAGTTGCAGACCGGTGACAGAATGACAGATACAATGGATGGTCCGTTGTTACCATTAGTACCATCTTGCCCTTTTATTTTTCATTAACTATTTCCTTATGAGACAGTACTATTAACTAGTACTGTCTCATAATGCACTTGCATTGACTGTATTGTAAATGTTGAAAACATTGCCAATAAAGCTTTGTTGAATCATTAAAGACAATGTGCAATATGAAATAAATACATTACATAAGAGATAATGTGCAGCTTTTATTTGAAAGGGTTTATTATGCACATCTGCAAATGTGCATTTGTCCTGTTCGACACACAGCGACTTAGCAAGTAATTCAATTGTGGACTAGAAATATTGTTTTGAGTTGAGGTCATTTTACCACTTGTAGACACCACAGAGCTGTAAAAGCGACAGGACACAACCATGTAACATAAATAAACAAAATTAGTGGTCAGTATTAGTTAGGGCCCAAATGTAAAGTCATTGTTCATTAATATTTAATCACTGAAGGATGCAATTGACCAATCAGAGAGTTGCAAAGCAGAATAGGTTAAAATAGAAGAACAGACCTTTAGCAGTATTATAATAAACATGAAGAATTTGTTGCACAGACAAGAAATGAATATGGAGATCAGATGTGGTGGTGGTTTCTCTGTCTCTCTTTTCTCTTTAATGAGCAGGTGTGATGGGGTCAGTCTTATCTCATCTGCTCTGATCCGTGTCCTGAAAAGCTCCGGGCCTGTGCATGACATCAGTCGCTCCATTGCACGGCAGATGAGGGCTATCTGCAGGTCAAATGGCTCCCTCCCTTTCTGATCAACACATTCACACATGCACACACACAATAGCAGGATGTCACAGATCCTGCCGCACCATGAGTCTTAACTTACTGGCACATTGTATCACATAGTGTACATATATATGTAGAATTTCCTCGTTCCGATCACTGACCGCCCATATGTACTGTCCCTCTAGTTTGTTCTCTCTGGTTTTATTGGCAGTGTGGTTAGGTGGGTAGGTCAGAACATTCCCGTGGCCGGTGGTAAGATGTTTGTTCAGTTGGCTTATGTTTTCTCAGGCTGTAACCAATGGCAATACAGGCAGAGTTTTCAGAAAGAGATGCAATTGGAGAAACTGACAAACAGCATCAAAACAAATCAGTGTTTT
>JAZGTK010013890.1:3183-14051 GCA_036877625.1 Ambastaia sidthimunki | reverse complement strand
TAGAATCAGCTGAAGTCATTGTGTTTGTCTGCTGTAGGTTCGGCTGCAGGTGCAGAGTGTAGATAAACCTCTTTATAGAGGCACGTTTCACTGCTTCCAGTCCATCATACGGCAGGAGTCTGTGAGTAAAACCACAGCGGGCTTCTCATTGGCTACATTCACACTGCTGGCCTCAAACAACGTGACCCTTTACATGCGCTCCATATCAGACACTGAAATGATAGATTTCAAATATAAAACACTTTAAAATAAATTAAACTCAAGCTTGTAGTTGCAAACATTCAGTCAGATAACAACAGTGTAAACTCCCCACTGACTGTTTACTGCAGATTACATCATATTACTGCATCATATTTGATTGTTAATAACAGACACATTGTCATCTGTCGTTTGGGGGAATAAATCAGATCTGAGCAGCATTTGGCTTCAGTGTGAACACAGTCTTAGGTGTCTGTGCAGAAACTCATTCAGTTTGTTGTCATGGTGACTCCATCATCTTCTCTGCAGGCGTTTGGTCTTTATAAAGGCATCGGGTCGCCCATGATGGGTCTGACGTTTATCAACGCCATCGTCTTTGGTGTGCAGGGCAACACCATGCGCTGGCTGGGCGAGGACACGCCCACCAATCAGTTTCTGGCAGGGGCGGCGGCCGGTGCCATACAGTGCGTGATCTGTTGCCCGATGGAGCTGGCCAAGACGCGCATGCAGATGCAGGGCACGGGCGAGAAGAAGTCGTCCACCAGGAGGCTGTACAAAAACTCGCTGGACTGTCTGGCACGCATCTACCAGCGTGAGGGTTTGCGTGGGGTGAACAGGGGCATGGTCACCACTCTGATCCGAGAGACGCCGGGCTTCGGGGTTTACTTCCTGGCCTACGATCTGCTGACGCGCTCGCTGGGCTGCGAGCCGGAAGACCCGTACATGATTCCCAAACTACTGTTTGCCGGTGGCATGTCAGGAATTGCGTCGTGGCTGTCTACATACCCTGTGGACGTGATCAAGTCTCGTTTCCAGGCTGACGGGGTGGGCGGCAAGTTCCAGTACAGCAGCATCATGGACTGCACGCGGAAGAGCGTAGAGCGCGAAGGCTGGCGCGTTTTCACGCGCGGACTAACGTCCACTCTGCTCCGGGCTTTTCCGGTCAATGCGGCTACGTTCGCCACCGTCACCCTCTTCCTTATGTATGTACGACCCGATGAGGGTCCGAAAGATTGCGAAGTGGCCGCTGCGCACCATGCAACGCTGCAGCAGCAGACGCAGCCGTCTAGTCTGTGAGTAAACGTCGCTAACGTCTGCTTAACAGCGCGATGGAAGGAACTAGTTTGAAGTTTAGAATTTCCCCCCGTGGTGTTACTAATGTACAGTTATGCAGTGTCAACATCTCACTGCAAGAATTGCACAATGTTTTGTATAGTACAAACTTCATGTACAATAACTTGATCTCTATAAACTGAATTTGTAAATATATATTTTTATATTCTGTAATATTTAACAAAAAACGAGTTTCTGCCTTATAACAAGAGCAACTGAAAGTAGGAATCTGAAAATACATATCTGGACTGTTAATACAGTCGTCAGTTCTGCAGATGCCTGCTGCTTTCAAACTCTCAGACACAACACCAGTTGGACCTTAGTGTGGGTAGATTTAATTTGCCCCAAAGAAAACCAGGCTGAGAGCTGTACAGTGCATTCCTGCACTTGTGTTTTAAGGCCTCAGGTCACATCTAGTTTTCAGTGGTGCTGTTTTTTGTTCACTGTGTAATCAACACTACAATCAAGCACAGTACAAACTGTAGAACTGGACTTTTGTTCAACTTAAACATGGCATCTGCTCGGACTGACGACAGAAACCCAGGCACTAGACTGTCAGCACCACCCAAACATTAACAAATTCATCTCTGTTATTGTGATGTTGTTATAATATTCTGAGGTGTAGTGTGAGGTTCTGTCCAACCAAATTTGTCAAATGTTATTGATATTTTGGTGTACAGTTAGATTTCTAAACTTGTGCGATAAATATGTGTTGACACCAGATTACATTTTTTCAAAAAATATAAAAATGTATTTAGTTTAATTGGAATAATTTCAGAGAACCTCAATTTATGATATTCTTACTCGTTTTTAATCCATCTCGCTCATCTAATGCAGTTTCTGTTGTTCTAAAAGAGAATGTAACCAAAGGTTTCTGTCCTACACCAAATTTTGTTTCCTCTGTTTGAATTACATTATGGGATGTGGAACAGTCAGTGCCTGCAAAGAGTGTTGAAAATGATTAAAATATTTGCATGTTGACACAGTGGAGATCAGAACTTCTGTTTTAAAATGATTTACTGTATTTGTTGTGTCTTTTGATAAACTAAAGCATGTTGGTTGTCTCAGTCATGCTGCAAGATCAATATGTTTTTTATGTTTGTATATATACATCAAGGTTTGAATTTTGTCTATGTATAAAATGTGTAAATTGGTTAGTTGCTTATGTTTGTCGGAGAGCTGAATGTAGAAGACAAAATGCACCTTGTGTCTGACAGACAGCATTTAAAAGAAACATGCTGCTTTTTTGTATCTGTTACAGATTAGTTTGTTGTAAAAATCTAGTGTTCGATTATAAAGGGAAGTTTAGAATGATGAGAACAAAACTGTGTAAAATCCTTGAGAATGTAAATAAACGGTAAAACCTATTTTAAGGAGATAATTCAGTTGCAGTATAGCTGAAGTGAATTTTAATAGTTTAGATTTCTGTTTCTTGTTTGTTGTTACTGCTGTTGAAAAGACGGAACAATATTGGGTCTGATAAATTGCTGTCCTATTTTTATAAGAAAAAAACTCAGCATTGCTCCCATTTGAAATGTAGTTGCTCTCAACCAATTTACAAATTGTGTTTGGTCAATTTAAATGAAATGTGAAGATAAATGGGATAAATGACATGTGTCCTGTGTGTTTTTTTTTTCACAAAACTTCATTTACGTAAACATTATATAATGTAAATTTCAGGTGAAAGTAAACTGTGCTCTTGTATTCTTACTATTGGCTGGAGTTGAAGTGGAACAAAGTCTTATTTTAAAAGGTGTTTTAAAATAATTATAGGAATATGTTTAAATTACAGTAATGAAGGTTTTGCATAAAAAGATGTATAGCCTCTTATTTCAATGAAGTATTCATCCACAAATAGCAAACATTGGCCAAGCTAAGTCAGATAAGGCTAAAGACTGCCATTTTAACCAATTAACATCAAAACATCAGTCATTTGTTTGAAAGTATTTTATTTTGGGTGCAACATAAAAGTGTAAATTCTAAACAGTTAAACATTATTATGACTTTAACAACTGAAATTATTGCATCATATTATTTTCATGTATTGCCTCTTAGTTTTTAATGTTTTAGAAAAATTAAATTTAGTTTTTAATGTGTGTTTATAGAAATTCCCTGGAACAATTGTTCAAAACGTGTTTACAGATAATGTGTTATGTTAATCTTTAAATTAGTGAACAGACAAATGTAGGTTTGCAAGCTGAACGATGGGGATGTTACTCATCTTGAGATTTCTTTCCAGGCACACCATCTCTGGTTTTAGCACGCAGTTTGTTGACTTGAGTTTCCGCAATGTCGGCTCGCTCCTCTGCCTCTTCCAGCTCATGCTGCAATTTTCGTAATTTAGCCAAGTTGGCATTTGCTTGCTCCTCAGCCTCTTCAGCAGAACGTTTGTAGGATTTCACTTTTAACTGCAGCTTGTCCACTAAGTCCTGCAGTCTTGCTAAGTTCTTACGATCCTCCTCTGTCTGATAGGTGAGCTCCTTTATGCGGCGCTCGTATTTGCGCACACCTTTAATGGCCTCAGAACCTCGCTTCTGCTCTGCTTCTAACTCGTTCTCAAGTTCACGGATACGTCCTTCCATTTTCTGAAGCTGCTTTTTTCCACCCTTCATTGCTAATTGTTCTGCCTCATCTAGACGATGTTGTAGGTCCTTGATGGTCTGTTCCATGTTCTTTTTCATCCGTTCTAGGTGTGCACTAGTGTCCTGTTCCTTCTTCAGCTCCTCAGCCATCATAGCTGCATCCATGATGGCTTTCTTTGCCTTCTCTTCTGCATTGCGGTTCTCCTGCACCAGTTCCTCTGTCTCGTTCTGAAGCTGAAGCAGGTCAGATTCTTGTTTCTTTTTTTGGTTGATAAGGCTGGTATTTTGGGAGTGTAACAGTTGCATCCTCTCTGTTGCTTCAGTAAGTTCTTGCTCAGCTAATTTGCGACCTCTTTCTGTTTGTTCCACCACAGCCCTCAATTCCTCTAGTTCTGCTTGGATAAGGTTGTTTCTGCGTTCCAGCAGGGCAATGTTTTCTTTAAGGTCTTCATTACTGTGAAGTATGTCATCCATCTGAAGTTGAATGTCTTTTAAACTTAACTGCACTATCTTCAGCTGTTTTTGGGCATCAGCTGCTTGTCTGTTGGCCTGACTTAGCTGGATTTCCATCTCATTAACGTCTCCTTCCATCTTCTTTTTTACTCTCAAAGTCTCGTTCCGGCTTCTTGTCTCCGCCTCGAGAGAGGCCTGCAGATTGTCAACCATACGTTGGTAGTTTCTTTTTGCTTGTTCCATTTCCTCATCCTTCTCAGCCATCTTACGCTCAATGTCTGCCTTCACCTGGTTAAACTCTAGTTGAGCTCGTAGGATTTTGCCCTCTTCATGTTCAACAGAAGCATCAGCTTCCTCCAGTGCAGACTGTAACTCTGCTTTCTCCTGTTCTAGCTGCTTCCTTAGTTTTTCTAACTCATGAACAGTCTTCCGTCCTTCAGCCACCTGATCTGTTAGGTCTGAGATTTCCTCCTGTAGATTTTTGTTTTCCCTCTTAATGGTTTCAAGGTGATCTAGAGTTTCTTCATAGGAATTCTTTAGTTTGAAGAGCTCAGTACTTAGGCTACGAGCTTCCTTTTGTGTCCCCTCAAGCTCACATTGTGACTCTTCATACTTTTGTTTCCACTCTGCAATGATTTTGTCAAAGCATCTCTGTTTCTTGTCCAGGGTAGCAGATGCAGCATTAGATCGTTCAAGGTCTAGCATTAGATCTTCAATCTCATTTTGCAGACGATGTTTAGTTTTTTCAAGAGAAGAACATTTTGCATTCACTGCCTCCACTGCCTCCTCTGCTTCTTGCAGTTTTTGAACAAGTTTTTTCTTGGCTTCCTCCAGTTCCTCTGTTCTTTGAATTCCATCAGTCTCATATCTTGCCCTCCATGTTGCTACCTCTGTATTGGCTTTGGACAATGCTCTTTGGAGCTCTGCTTTTGCTTCTTGTTCCTCTTCGAATTGTTCTCTCAGTAAGTCACAATCATGACGTGCTGACTGTACAGCATGAGCAAGAGCGTTCTTTGCTTTTACCTCTTCTTCAAGCTGCCTTTTCATGTCCTCAAGCTGCTGTGTGTAGGAGGTCTTTCCTCTAGTGAGCTGGGAAATCAAACATTCTTTCTCTTCTAGTTGTCGTCCAAGTTCTCCATTTTCAGTCAGCAGCCTGGCTTTCTGGGTAGACAGATCATGAAGAGCTCTATGGGCTTCTTCAGCTTTTGATCTATGTTCATTCATCTGATCTTCCAGTGAACGACACATTTTTTCAAGACTGGACTTTGCCTTCACAACACTCTCCATGTTTGAGCAGAGGTCATCCAGTTCCAACTTCAATTCAGCTTTTTCTTTCTCTAACTTTTGTTTAACCCTTTGCAAATTGTCAATCTGTTCTCCTAGTTCAGCCACACTGTCTGCATGTTTCTTTCGAAGAGAGGCAGTTGTGGCCTCATGCTGAAGGGTTGATTCCTCAAGGTCCCTGCGTAACTTCTGAAACTCTGCATCCCTTTTTTTGTTGAGCTCCACTTGAGCAGATGTAGCTCCACCGGCCTCTTCCAGTCGCTCACTGATGTCTTCCAGTTCCCGAGAAAGATCAGATCGTTGTTTCTCCACCTTTGCACGGGCTGCACGCTCAGCATCGAGTTCCTCCTCCAGCTCCTCAGTTCTAGCTTGATTTTCCTTTATTTTTTTCTGCAGCTGCACTGAAGCCATTTGCTCATCTTCAATCCTTCCATTGAGCTGATTCATTTCAAAATCCTTCTTTTTGAGTTTCTCCTCCAGTTGCTGTTTGTCATTCTCTAAATCCATTAAATTTTCCTGAGTCAGTTTTAGATCTCCTTCCAGTTTTCTCTTGCTACGTTCTAGGTCCATCCTAACCTTTTTTTCCTGTTCTAGTGAGCCCTCAAGATCATCCACCTGCTGCTCAAGCTTAGCTTTAGCTTTTGTCAATGTGTTTACTTTGTCCTCCTCACTCTGCAGGTCATCCAGTGTTTGCTGGTGAGCCTCTTGAAGAGCTTTTTTCTCCTTAGTGAGCTTCATTATGTTTTCATCAAGGGATGCCATTTCCTCAGTGAGATTTTTAACTTTGTTTTCAGTGGCATGCTTTTCCTTTTCAACCTTGGCCAATGTCAGCTCGAGGTCATCTGTATCTTTCTTGAGCTCAGAACATTCATCCTCCAGCTTACGCTTTTTGGCTGTGAGATCTGCATTGATCTCTTCCTCATCCTCTATGCGTTCTGACAGCTCTTTGACTTTGGCTTCCAGCTGGATTTTGCTTTTTATGAGCTGTTCACATCGCTCCTCAGCGTCAGTTAAAGTGTCTTGTTCTGATTGCAACTGAAGTAGCAAATCATTCTTTTCTTGAAGGAGAGTGATCATCTTCTCTTCTAACTCTTTCCTCCTGGCTTCAGATTTGTCCAAAGCTTCTTTTAATTTATTAAATTCATCCTTCATGTTTGCCATTTCCTTTTCAGACTCAGCACTCTTTAGCAGAGGTTTTATCTTAAAGAACAGTTTCATCCATGGCCAATTTTTTACACCAAGAAAGGAGCGAAGGTTCCACTGGATGACCATGAGGGCATCTCTGCGCTCCACTAGTTTTTGATATTCGACTCTCATGAGTAAGCCACGTGCATAGGCTTGTATCCTAGTGAGGATACGAGCAAGCTGGTCATCTCGCATCTCTTCCAATGTACCGAGCAGTCCAGCTTTGAAAAAGACTTTGGTGTGTCCAAATTTGTATTGTGTGTGGTCAATGTCCAGTGACCCTAACAGCTTCTCAGCGCTTTTCTTGTTCTCAATGAACTGTCCTTCTGGGATGGCAGATGCATTCAGGATCCTGTATCTCTGTTTAAAATCTCCATAGAGGATCCTGTTTGGGAAACCTTTTCTGCAAATCCTGATGCCCTCTAGTACACCATTACAGCGAAGCTGATGCATAACAAGGCAGTTGTCCATGATTCCGGGAGTCTTGGTTTCATTCGGAATCAAACAGCGGACGAAGTGTGGGTGTGTGGTTTTCAGATTGGTCATTAGTTTGTTAAGGTTTTCTCTGTGCAGGGCAGACACTGTTTGAAAAGATGACCCCTTTTTCTTGGCTCCTTTTCCACCTGACTTTTCAGCTGCCTCTGCTCCTGCATAACTTGAGAAGAGATGACTCAACAACTTCAAAGAGGATTTTTGATAGAGCCCAACAACTGTTTCATTCAGTGGGTCTTTGTTCTTCACCAGCCAACCAGTAATGTTATAATCAACAGTGCCTGCATAGTGGCATAGAGCAAAGTGGGCCTCTGCCTTCCCTTTCACTGCACGAGGCTTCTGGAAAATGTTGGACTTTCCCAGGTGGTTGTCATAAAGCTTTGATTTGAAAGTCTGATCACTGGCCTTTGGAAACATGCACTCTTCCTCCAGAATGGACATGATACCTAGGGGCTTCTCAATCAGATCAATGCACATTTGTAGATCCATCCCAAAGTCAATAAACTCCCAGTCAATTCCCTCTTTTTTATATTCCTCTTGCTCCAACACAAACATGTGATGGTTGAAAAACTGTTGCAGCTTTTCATTGGTAAAATTGATGCAGAGTTGTTCAAATGTGTTAAAATCAAAGATCTCAAAGCCAGCAATATCAAGCACACCAATGAAATATTGGCGATGTTGCTTTGTGGCAAGTGATTGGTTGATTCTCACCACCATCCAGCTGAACATTTTCTCATACACTACTTTTGCCAGTGCACCAACTGAGTAATACACTTGGTCCACACTCTGTCCTTTTGTGACATACTCATTGCCTACCTTGACCCTTGGATGGCAGAGTCCCTT
Source organism: Ambastaia sidthimunki (assembly GCA_036877625.1). NCBI lineage: Eukaryota > Metazoa > Chordata > Actinopteri > Cypriniformes > Botiidae > Ambastaia > Ambastaia sidthimunki. The sequence goes on along the minus strand of JAZGTK010013890.1, from coordinate 5,901 downwards.
CAGCAGGTCAGCTGAGTTCAGCCCCATTAGATAAGCTGCCTTATCTGCATCTTCTGTACCATCGGGCTCTGCCTGCTCTTCACGTTGTTTCTGTTTAAATTTCATATTGCCATAATGCATGATAGCACCTATCAGTTTGTAGACTCCCATCTTTTCTTCTGATGTGAAGCCAAGTACATCAAAGGCCTTGTCAGTAGCAATCAGCTCCTCATTATCATTGATAGATGCAACAGTTACTTCTCCTTGGGAGATGTAAGAGTAGTCGTATGGATTATTGGTTATTAGCAGCATGTCCAGTAGCTCAGGCTTTTCATTGGACAATATCTGAAAGAAGATATGGTAATTTCTCTCAGCTTTTAGCTGGAAGGTCACACGGGACTTCTCAAGCAAGTATGTTTCGATATCAGCAGAGGAGAGTTTGCCACTTGTCCCAAAATGAATGCGAATGAATTTTCCAAAGCGAGACGAGTTGTCATTTCTCACTGTTTTGGCATTACCAAAAGCCTCAAGGGCAGGATTAGCCTGAATGATTTGATCCTCTAAGGTTCCCTTGCCAGAGTCTTTCTTCCCAGAACCTCCAGCAGCAATACTCGCAAAATATTGGATGACTCGTTTGGTGTTGACAGTCTTACCAGCACCGGATTCTCCAGTGATAAGGACAGACTGGTTTTCCCTATCAGTTAGCATGTATTGATAAGCATTATCTGAGATAGAAAAGATATGAGGAGGAGCCTCGGTTCTTTTCTTACCTCTGTAAGCAGTGACAACCTCTGAGTCATACACTGGTAACCATTTATAAGGGTTGACCGTTACACAGAACAGGCCCGAGTAGGTGTAGATCATCCAGGCTGCGTAACGCTCTTTGAGGTTGAACAGCACTGCGGGCTCATGAAGGAAAGTGAGCATAGCCATGTCTTCGATTTTATCAAATTTTGGTGGGTTCTGGGGGTGAACATCTGAATCTTTCACAGTCACTGTTCTCCCATCTTCTGTTTTCACAGTGACCTTTCCAATATCCTTGCTAACAATCTGCCCCTTTACATACTCCACTTTTTCATCCACAACAAAGCATTCAGTTTTGATATCAAAGGCTCTGGTCTGAGCTTCAAGACGCTCTTTCTCAGACTTTCTTAGGAAGGGAGCAGCTTTTCCAAACTCTGCCATTAAAGCATCGCCCATAGTGACCGCTTGAATTTTCCAGGCACAGTGAATTGATGAATCGTCGTTGGCTGAAGAAACTTTGGAAACACAAACCACTGTTGCTGGGTTTTATAGAGTCACAAAAAGCCATATAAGGAGGCAGAGGAAAGGACACGGGGTGTTATCAAGAGATAACAGTGGTATGAGGTCAATAATGAGACCTTTAGTTGTTGATGTCCTTATATAGACAACGAACACCTCCAGACGTTTCCATGCACTGCACATCTATTCACTGCACATCTATTCTAGAAAGCACTAATCGGTAAATTTACAGTAATCACAGCGAGTTTAATGTCAGTATTTTATTTTTTTACACGTAATACGTGCAGCAATACATAGTGTTTGACACTAAAACCATTTAATGTGTTAATATATATGTGAAATACACATTTGTGTGTTTTAGGTGTATCTTTGTGTAATTCTAAATAGATAAATAGAAAGCCATTGTACTCTAGTGACAGGCCGCCTTTGTTTAAATTTTCTACTGCATAGACAATGCAGATGCCCCTGAGATGAAGGACATCCTAAAACATCTCTCAGCAACACTCTTGAAATAGCACGTTATCATACTCTGTAAAAATCACTGGGCCTCGTTCACATTTGTAAAAGGATTTCATGTAGATTGTTGCATTACAATATAGTGAAAATTGTTTTAAATATTCACAGGAATAGTTTCTGCAAAGTTATAAACTTTAAAGTCAATAATAGACAAAGACAATAATAAACTGCATATTTCAAGGTTTTTAATTCTAGGTCAACAAAAGCTGCAGCAATGAGCAGCTACATGAACAAACAACAATCTTATCAGTTACCAGATTAGCTGACATTCTACACAAGCTGAACATTGTCACACTATTACCGTGTTGAATGAAGTGTGTGTGTGTGGATATAAATGAAAATACAGATGGAATTTGAATATTAGTGCTATATAAATATAGAACTATTTAGCAGATAGCATATATATACTGCACACCTATAGATAACATATATACTGCACCCCTATAGAGCGATGGGGAATTTTACAAATATTTCTTGATTGTTTGAACCATGTTTGTCCCATAACAAGAAAACTCAAAAAAAAAAAAAACCTCTTAAAAACTCTAACTGCAACCGATTCAGGTCATATTTATGGCTCAAATTAAAAAGGAAAAACGTGACATGTTGAAAGAAATTTTTGCAATAAACATGCAGAATTACAACAATTATTTGCAGTAGTTTTACATCTGTATCTGGTTCCTGGGATTATAAATGAATGACTTTTGTTGTATGAATGTCATTCTGCCAAAAACCTCTATGGAAGAATGAAAGTCAGTTTACAGTGACAAAGAAATGAATGCTGATGTTTGTTTGAACTGCAATGTAATGACGTCCAGTGCTGGTGTTCAGATGTTCAGCTCACTGATTCAGTCAACAGCAGCAGAACTGTCATAAAAACAGAAAGACAATTCTGAAGTTCAACAGTCTCAGAAGTGCTGACAGAACACTCCAGCATTATGGAGTAAATCACTGAAAGAACGC
>JAZGTK010013889.1:0-14051 GCA_036877625.1 Ambastaia sidthimunki | reverse complement strand
AGATCTACCAATGGGATTGAAGATGTAAGGGAGAAAACACATACAACACACACAACAATCACATGCACACCCATACATGCAGCACATGACAGTGGGTTCAGGTGACAGGTGAGACCATCAGTCTGAGAAAAGACGGAAAACTAAAGTTACTATGGTAACACAAAACACCATCCTGTTTCTTTCCTGATAAGACACGAGAACCAATGAACCTCACTGTATCAGGAAATACCAATGGTAAAGAGACTCATAGACTGAGAAACAGTCCAATACGTTAAAGCCATTCATAGGAAGAAACAAATTCCTCTATACCAAAAACTGTCCACAAATCAAGAAAGACACTTTTACAAACAAACAAAAAAATTCTACACATTAGATCTTCTGTCAGTTCTTTTCTTAAAGGGCCTGTTTGCACGTTATTAACGATTGTCTCATGTTCCGATGGCAGATTACATCTGGTAATAAAACAAATCAGAGATGCATGTCCTGTCTTCAGATGTGCTTTGGCAAAACAACTGTTAGTCAATAGTTGACAACACTTGTCCAGGACGTTTCACAGATTTACACTACAAATGTGGTTCATGCATTTAGGGTTAAGGTTCAAAACACATCACAAAGTGTTTTGAACTTCACTGACTCCTGTTGCTAATGCAGATTAATCTGACATCTAAGTTAGATGGTAACACCAGGTGTAAATGAAGCTTCAGCGTGAAAATATGGATGTTTCCTTCAAAGAAAAAATGTGGGCTGGTCTCCAAGCCGCAGTCTTAGCACACTGTTGTTTTTTACAACAAAGGCTTTAAAAAAAAACACCAATTAATACTCACACCTCAAAGCATGCAAACCCGTAGGGGATGTGGAAAAGTTATTAACACGCATACTTTCTCACTGTCCTGGGCTTGCGCTTCCCTACCTGACCTCCATCATTAGCTTGAGGTTAAATGGGTTCCAGAGGTGTAGAAGGTCCCTGTGGAGCTCAAAGTAGGTCAATGGTGAATATCTGTTAAATACGGGTCTCTGCTGCAGGTTTTAATTGTGCTGGTGTCTCTCTGGTTTTGATCTCCACAATCTTTGATTAGCTCTTATTTTCAAGGCAATGTAAATTAATTTCCAACAGCGCGGCAAGAACACATCCTTAATTAAAATACAGCTGAGGCATTAGTAAATAAAGAACCGATTGCAAGCGGAACAAGAACACACACGCTTTCACAAGTGTTTAGTCAACATTCCTGCTTGTGTTAATACTGATATGCTGGCCAAACTGATCAATAGATCACTCGTGATACTTGTGTGTGATACACTCATGATACACTGATACGTGTGTGTGTAACTCTCTATAGGCGTAAAGATTTTTTATACTGAGCTAATCAAATTTTCTTTCTCCTACCCCTAAACCTAACCCTGAGAGAAAACTGTATCATTTTTATTAAAAAGAAGCACCATAATGTTTAAGCCATTTGGTTTATGATGACACAGGAAGTGTCCTTGTAAAGCATGTTTACATCCTTATACAACGTCATTATATACATTTTTGCCTTTGTAAACCACATATACCAGTACACACACACACACATTATATACACACAGAAACTAATAATGGCCATTAGAAAAACACAACTACGTCAAGGATCTCTAGTGTGTGTGTGTGTGTGTGTGTGTGTATGAATGTTTTGTGATTTTGAAGGATGGGGGGATGCCTAGACGGGTTGTGCCGTCACCATCTATAATTGAAAAGTTTCCTCGGTCGCCTCAACAAAGACTATCAGGAGTTCTTTCTTCTTCTGTTGCGCAGGTCAAAGCAGCGATCTTGTGTCAGAAACCAGTCTCTGGATGGGCGCATGCTGGGCAGATCATCCAAGCACGGAAGCCCCCGTTGAAAAAAAACAGCCAATAGCTGTCTACAACTTCATTTTCATCTCAATCTCTGTTTTTCTTCTTTATTTCTCTCTCTCACCTGTCTGCGGCTGCCCCTTCTATTAGAGCCAAATGCTCCTCTTCCACCGAGCATCTTTTATCTCCCCACAGCAGGTGCTCTGAGTGACTTTAAAGAAACATACGCTCAAAATCTTAGGACGGGGGAAAAAAAATCCACCATCCTCAAAGAGAACGGAATAAACTACTCAAGAACTCTTAATAAACTGACATCTCGGCTATCTATCACTGTCGCCAGGGTAAAATTGCATGGGGAAAGTAAATTGTTTCTTCAGTGGATAAATCCATCATAACATAAAAAAGAAACTACAATAAAAGTGAGAGATTTTCGCTTCGGGGTTTAACGGAGGGGTACATGCATGTCAGGAGTCTGAAGGGGGGGTGTAGTGAGACCTGAGCATCTACGATTCAATTAGGAAAATAAATTTAAGAAATCAGGAGCATATTTGACATTTTAATGACCCTGGAGGGCTTTAACAACAATGTGAAATGACGTCTGCAGCCCATTTCACTTCCACACTCTGTGTTATTCTGAACGAAACGGCATATTTAATGAGGGCAGATTGCCCCCCCAAGCCAAGATGATGTCAGACAAAATGGAAAACCATTTCAAAGGCGGAGCAAGTTATTAATCATATACTGATTAACGATTACATAATTCTTTTTTTATTTGGAATAACATGCATCAATGAATCACAATAAAAATAAAAACGTGCAGTAAAATAGAAGGCCAATTTCTGTGTTGATGCAAGAAGTAAAAAAAGGATTGGTTAGTCAGATGCTGAACGATTTAAGGGAGGGTGTGTGAGATGTAATAATCAAAACAGAAAGCAGAGTTAAATTACACAACTGAAGAGGCTTCCATAGATGCTAAGACATCCTGTGAAGTGTTTCCTAAATCAACAATCTGTCAGAGTAGAGGCTGTTCATTTTATCATGTGCATTTCAAGAATCACAAAGTCACATCTGCAGGATTCCCAAAGTCACACAAGGCTGCAATATTTTCATTTCTGCAACACCCACGTAATGCAACAAAAGGACTGTGAGTCACTGCGCGAGCTGCTCTCCTTTGGGACTTTTGGGTGAGATACTGTATAAAGGAAGGTTAAGCACTTAAAACTGAAATCAAAAGGCTTCAAAACAATCTGCATTAAAAAGCCTCCTATTGCTCTATAAAACACCCCCACCAGTTACTCTCACACGCTGCTGAACTGAGTGTAAATGAGCCCCTGGCGTTTGTTAATACAGCACGACCAGAATCGACACTGAAGTATCACAGGACCCAAACAAGCCCCTTGCCCCCAGGACAACTAAGCGAATTGGTCACGGCCAATCATTCTCTTTCTCGCAGAAGTTCTCGCCATCCATCACGGCCCGAGATGCAGAGAGGGGGAAAATAAGGGGAAGCGAGCGCTTTCCGCAGGTCACCGGGGAGCTGTACACGTCGTTAAATCACTTCCATCGCTTTTCAATTACGTGCTGCAATTTACCGTCAGGACCAATATGATGACAGAGACCGTAACTGTGAGCAGAGGCAGAGGATGGCGAATGTGGGGCACGTTCAGAGCTTCAAACCTCACTTTGCACAGGGGTACGACATCATACTGAACAGACAAGGTCAATTTGAGAAAGGGGTTTTATCTTATTTGACTGTAAATGAGGTTGTGAAAGACTCACACAACCTCCTTCTTAGATGTACAACACATGTACACAAGTCTACAACGCATTGAGCCATGTTTATGAAATAATTCTGAAATAAAACATTAACTGATGTGTTAAATGTCACAATTTATGCAAGAATGGTTGACACAGAATCTCTGTTTGGTTTTATGATTGGGTGATGGAATTCATTCTGCTCATTTGAGGAATACAGGCCATCGAACATACACCCTAGTGTCTGTTTGTAATAATACAGCCTACAAATTATCAAGAGACACATTTAAAAAGCCAATGATATCGCAAGCCTTATGAGATAAAATACACACTCTTTTAACCCCATTCAGTGCACACACACCGTACAGTCAAGGCTGTATTTACTCAGGCAGTTTAGACCGATGACCAGTTCTTCCTATTGGCTTCCTGCATAACACACAATAGCTTCCACGTTTGAAAGCTCATCAATATAACCTGCTGTGGCTCAGAGCTCAAAAACCTTTGAATACACAAACACAGCATCACTACATTCACTGGCTCTTAAAATACATGAAACAGCTGAAAATGTTGAGCATGTCTTGTATGAGGGTGTTATAGAGAAAACAAATCTTAATGTCAACATGAAAATAACTTTCACTATTTACTTTGTAAATACTTATTATGCATAATTCATTAGTGCATGTTACTGTATGTGAGCAAAATATTTTTTTAACTAGTCACAATGGCTACTGATTGACTTACTGTTAACCGATTATGCCGATTAGCCTAGTTAAAACTGCTACTGTTGATAATAGCCAAAAAAGAAAAGTAGTGTTACTATTGGGACAGGTGGAGATGCTGTTTAAGGTGAATGTGATATTTAGCATCTACGTCCTGGTGAGTCTTCCCAACAGTGCAGGCGTTTTAGGAGTGCTCTATAAAACTTGCCTTCAGCTCTTTGCTTTTCATGATCCAATTAATTACTGATTAATTAATTACTTGATAAAATCAAGTACCACCAGCAATTTAATTTTGCTTAGAAATGTTCCACATTGTGTAATCGAAATTGATTGCAAATGTAGTTTAATTTTGACTGTAAAGCCTCTTAAAAGTCTTTCATGTGCTACATTAAACTGCATTTTATACATTAAGACTCTTTGCATGTTCAAGGGTAAAGTTGATACAGTGGAGTTCTCCTGCTGTTAAGATTTAATTACAAACCATGTTCAGAACGGGGCAAACAACCCACTGGCTGGTGTTCATGGTCACCTGCTCATGGCCCTGAGGGAACACTTGAACCGACGACCCTGGTTTGTTCAGGGCACCATTTGTGTCCCTTAAAAGGCTCACACACACAAACCCATCTTAATCCAGCTCCAAAAAAAGTGTGTGTGCAGGCAGGAGAATAGCAGGAATCTTGGTTAATTATCACTCGCCTGCTGTCACCACCATCAGTCTCTGTGACACGGCTGCCAACAGCACGCTCTCGCAGGCTTATTAAAGCGCATGTGTGCGCAAGTCTAATTGATGCCTGCACAGCAAGGACTATGGCCTGAGAACTGAGTGTAATACAGCCAATGATTAAATTGTGCCCTGGCCTTCATGTATTTTAGCAGACAGACATTACACACTAACGGGGGAAAGAACCCAATTTATATATTTGGTCCAGGGAAGGGTTAATCGGTGTCCCCTGGGAAGGGAACAGGAGTCAGCAGCTTTTTGACGGATGTGATATGCCATTATGGCTGCATGTACTGCTGACACTCCTTCAATCTCGTCCAATTAACAAAAACAGCCATTTCTTTCAGATGCGAGGCTACAGAGAGCGGCGGAGGCCTGCTTTCCTGATAAAGCCCACAAAACATTTGCGATCTGTCACTACTTAAAATTAATTGGCTTCCTGAGAACGCAACGAGAAAAACTAAACTATTGTTAAATGAATTCCCGTCAAAGGGCTCATATCAAATCTGTGCCTGTCGTTCACATAATTTTATAAATCCCCGAACTCCTGCACGCTCATTTATTAAATGTTTTGGGTAATTGGTTAATCTGTTTAGCAACCAATAAGAGTGCGGTACTCTCAGTTCATACAAATCCACTCTGCGGACTCCCTGGAAACAAGCATGGAAAATGCAAAAAACCACTGGGGCTTCCCATCAGTTATTGGGGCATAATTTGGAAAGGGAACTCTCCCTGGGTTTCACAGCAGGGAACTGCAAGTTTGTGAGTAGAGACTAACTTAATCGAGATGTATTTTGCATATCAGAGGGAGGGTGATAATTAGCAGTGTTTTATTCAGAAACTGGAAGTGATTTTAAAGATAAAGTTTCTGCTTTGCCTGATGTTGGGTAAAAACTAGGGAAAAGAAAGTTTTCGAAAATTTGGGCCGAAAATTTGATGGCATTCAAAACCATACAAACCAGAGCCTGGGGCAAACAATTCGATTCGTAACCTCACATTTTAAAACAACTGTTTTCTGCTATATACTAACTCACCTTCTATTTCTTACAAGAGGTGCAGGGTCAGCCCAACTGGTCTCATCTCTGTTGACAAATAGAGCGCCTCGTCCATAAAGCTAATGAGGAGGAAAGACCAGTTTATCATTTGCCAGTCATTTCCAAGCCCGGCTGCCCTTTATAGCGGCCCGACGCCTTTCGGTAACGCACAATACAAAAGGACATTCATGTAAGCTTGGCTGCCCTTTTAAAATCATCATTTGTAAGAGGTGAGACAGCATGAAGATTGGTTCAGATAGGGTTCATGGCTTCGCTCAAAGTATGAAAGGAATAAGCAAAGATCCCACTGCTAAAACTACAAGGAACATCATTAGGCTGCTCTTATTCACTTCATTTAACACTATAGTCAATGGATGTGTCGGATTGTACTGCATTTTCACAGATAGTCGAGGTTAGCAAGAAAAAGTGCTTTGAAAAACTAGCAATACAATACAGTAAGACACTGCCCACTTTGTTGACCTTTGTTTTCAAGCGACATCCATTAAATTAGGCCAAAGTGTTCAGACCTATAAATGGCCAAATCTTGTTTCAGCAGGTTTCTACACAAAAAAGCAGTAATTTGCCCTTCCTACAGAGACTAAGTGAACTGATATCAGCAGGGGTCTTGCTAGCATGTGGTCTGTAGGGCTGGAAAATTCTCTCCATGATTACAAACCTTGAACTCACCAATCATAGATCAATTACCACACTGGGCATTCCCATTTACACACATTTACAGGAGAATTCAAAGTAAAGGTTTGATCCAGATTTAGAAACAAACAATTATTGAATCTTTAATGTCAAACAGTCAGTTTGTTGTATTGCAGGGTTTAACACAAACCTCTATGGACTACATTTGTGGCATAAAGCCAAAGACATTGTCTGTAAAGTTTCATCTGAGTTTAATGTATTGCAATTGACATTATGCCAGAATCACTGTTGACAGAGCATAACATGAAGCGAATCATTCTTTTAAATGTGATGACATGGACAGAAGGGCTATAATGGGCTGGATGTAGCTCATCCATTTGATGCACATAAGAACTAGAGTGCACCCATTAGCAGGTAGATGAGAAATCAGGTGGTGTAAGCAGCCCAGAAGGTACGCCATGATCAAATTAAACCAATTAATCACCGTTTTACAGACAGCTATGGTTCTCTTACATTATTCATACCCTCATTCAGCATAACCCAATGGGAAAACATCAGCATCTACTGAAGAGGGTAAACAGCAGCAAATTTCTTTCTGGACACAGAACAGATGCCCAGTTTCTAAAGAAAAATAATCGAATAATGAACATAATGGTACAGGTGTGGAGAAAGTAACACCACAGCTGAACATCAGGTTAAGGTACCCACACAGTAGAGAAATCTCTGAGTGTGAATGTTTGATGGATACAGTGCAAAAAACAAACCAGTCTGAAATCAAGGAGGAATATAGCATATCTGACTACTGAAATGTAGCAAATCCCTCTCATTTTTAACATTAGCAACTTCTTGATTTATTTGTACAGTGAATGATTTGTAGCATGTTCACCTCTGGTGTGCAGGTGCCCTTAGTTGTGAACCAGTAATGTTTGACTAGGGACTAGTTAGGCTATGTCTTGTTCAGGTTCTCACAGACTGCTGTCAAGACCTTCAATGCACACAAAGCAATATATCTAGATCTTCACAGCATGGGTCGAACCCTAGACTCCCCTCAGCGAGATCTCTCCTGACCTCATTAAAACAAAGCCTTCACCATGACTGCCCACAATCGAAACATTCTTTACAGACAAGTTTAAAAAAAGAGAGGTGCTGGAGAAGCAATAACAACCAGTAAGCGTTCTCTATTCATCGAGACCAAGGAAGAAATAATCAAGGGTGACCCCTGTCTTTCAGAGCTCTGACCTGTCCCAGTAAGAGGCTGTGGAGAGTGAAGAGGAGAGTGAAGGTTTCCCTAGTCAAATGCTATATTCAGAAGAACAAACATGTCTTCTCACTGCAAACAGAAACAAACTTTGGCTGGAATTTTCCACAGCCAGAGATTTATAAGGTTTCAGCAGCTCCTCATGACCAAACCACAGGGCTTCAAAACATGCATTAGAATAAAGGGGACCCAGAAGTACTTCATTTGGCTTCTAAAAAGGCCATTAACTGACAAATTTTTGCATTCTGTACATTTTTAAATTGTTGGTAGAAACATTTTGAGACCTGACTACATTGCTCTCCAGCTATCCATTTTACCAGTGCTTGTAAGGGAAGCTAAAGAATAGTGTTCTGTCATGTTTTGTCTATATGGTTATATGGTCAAAATGTAACGCAGCTTCAATTATTAACAGCAAACATTCAACTAACGCAAATTAAGATTTTCCTTAACTTTAAGTCCAAAGTTCAATTAAACTCAATTTTATTAAAACTTTATTTTGTAGATAATAGTTAAGCCAAATAAATTACTTGCAGAAATGCATAAAGAAAAAAAAACAAAAAGTAATAGCTATATCAATGCAGTTGTTACCTTGCAAACAGTACAATTACCAAAAAATATATTCTAGAACTTTGTTTACAACAAGTTTAAAGTTTACAAGTCAAGTTTACAAGACTCAACCTCAACAAACAATTACAAAACAACAAACAAGCGTTAATGATAACGATTCTCTCCCTATTAAATAAAACAACAAATTACCATTTTCTTAATACTGCCTATAAATGTGTTCATGTACTAACAGTTATAGTTTTAATCAGTTTTGCATCAATGACACTGAAGCTAAAGGTGAGGACTTCACAAACTGAAACCACCTGAAAGTGTGAGTCAGTCACACTTAGACACAACAACAACACAATGTGGTGTTTCATCTCAGCCAGCTGTGTGCAGCAAGAAAATGGCTATGCGCATCACACGACGGCAGCAGACCAAGTGTGTTTGTCTGTGTGTGTGGATTCACAAATTTGCCCTGGAGTCCTGTGAATGAGATCACACTTTTGAAATCCCACTAGAAACCGCAACGGGGGGGTCAAATGAATGCAGTAAAATGTCATTCAATCATTCAGTCTGACACTGATGAGGATTAAAGTTTGCTTTCAAGATCACAGCCCCCTATTGCCTCCCCCCACCACACACACACAGCTAATGAGAGACAGAGATAGCTACAGATGTCTCCATTTGTGTCGTTTACCTGCTGTGCCAAAAGCAATTATGCCGAGACGGCATGATGATTGTGACCAGTCCCTGCCATTCTCAGAGTGGCATAAGAGATGACAGATTGCTTTTCTGTGGATCATCTGCATTTTACACTTTTATAAAGCACCGGTCTCAAAGCAGTGAAACATGTGAAGCTACAAGAAAATTGAATAGCCAGATTCATCTTAACACCCTCTCATGTGACAACTGTAGAGTTTACACGTACAGTAATAATGTTGTACTTTAAAGTCTAAATTCAAAACCAGATCATAAATACAGTTTCTTTATACTGAATTAATGATCCAACAATCCTAAAACTGCTTCTTAAAACAAAAATAAAAAATTACATCAAAAGCGGAGAGGCTAATTCAGTCTGACAAGACTTTCCCCACCATGCCGTGAAAAACTACTTTATGAAAGCGCTCTGAATAGTCAGTTAACAAGGGGACTTGTGGTTTGGCTTAAAAAGCCATGTCAAGTTAAAAACAGTTCCATTTTAAAAAGCATTCATTGAAAGCTATGCATTCTGTGTAAACAGCCCCTAAAATTCTTTGTGATCCAAACTGAAAAAAATTGTTTTGTACCAAAGTGGAAGACCTAATTCAGTTTGATGAGGCTTCACAACCACGTTTTTCCCCTATCGAGCCCACAAAAAAACTACTTCACTAACATTCTGAATAGCTGTTCTACAAGCCTTCAGGCTTTCATTAAGAGAGAGACTTGTGGCTTGACTTAAGACACTGTGAAAACACTTCCATTGCAACTTGCACTAGTGTTGCAAGTCTTTTTTCAACTTCATTTCTTTGCTTTCCATCTAGACATTTCTATATGCAAGAATACTTTCAGAGCCTCTAATGCTCTTATGATCCAAAAAGAAAATAACTTGCTTTGTACCAGAAATGACTTGACAAAACTTCACAATGAGATTGTTCCCATTAATGAATAAAACAATAAACTACTTTCCCAAACTCTATAAAGCATTTATGAATAGTAAGTTTACAACAGCCTATCTTTGAGCAAAACTTGTGGCTTGGCTTTAAATTCTGTGAGTCTGAAACCTCAGAGAAATGTGTTTTAAATAAACAAAAAAYTTATTTTCAGAGGGAAGCACAACTAGAAACTCAAAACTGCCCACATGTACAAAGCCCCATTCCAACCCTATCTGGGATCTTTTAAAAAAACTTAAAACATCAAGTGAAATCAACCATATTTCCAAAAAAAAACCCATGCATTTAAGAAGTGATTTAATCCACAGAAACATCTGAAACCAAATCTGACTCCTTAACTGACAAATAAATCTGAAAAGGGGGAATTCACTTTTCATCATGTGCATGGGGAAATCAAAGACAGCCAAGCAAGAAAAATCTCTTCTGTGAAGTCATATCTGGTGTGACTACTAGGGTGTCGTTTTTTTTATTCACCTCACGGCAAACCCAATGACACAGCTGAGGGGCTGATCTTCACGAGTCAGCCAGAAAATTCCCTTTCATCAACTCCAATAGTAAAGATTCCCTGTTTGTACCTGACCCTGGACACACCATCATCAATCAAGTACTGCCCTGTCGGCTGTTCTCCAAAACTCTTCCTATAGGAGAGGTCAAGAGCAACCTCATCCCTTGTTCTGCTCTGGATAGATGGAGGAAAGGACGAATGGATGGCTGAGGGGTGCCTTTCTACAAGTGTTCTCTATGCCAAAGTCACATTTCCAATATTCTCCAAATTTGATGGTTGTTTCAGGGCTTTCCTACTAAGTAAATAACAAATTAGTCATTCAGCGTAAAATCATGTTGCACACGATTCAACCTGGAGCTATTTATCTAGTTAACAGACACTATGTAACATTCAACCTTTTACCACCCAGATCAAACACTACACACCAATGCACATAACACTCGTAAAATATAAACCTCAAACCACACCTGTGCAGGACAGACTGGTCAAAATGAGCTGAAGCACTGACATAATTTATCTGGTTAATGAAAATTGAGTTACTGAATATGTGATGTGTATGCGGCGTGTTATCTTAAGCGCTGCGCGACATATCCGCGTTCACCGCCGGTACCGACGCCAAGAAACGCTGAAACTTACCTTTATTTGCACCCCCGAACCGGAAAACGGTAAGACTCGCGAACAACACGAGCAGCCGTGCCCCCCGCTCCGCCATCACTTTCTGAGGTAAAAAAAAACACACAAAATTACAAGTTATCCACCGTGTTCTCTGAGGTAAAGTTTTACTGACCAGAACCGGCCAAGGTGTTTTATACAAAAATGTTGAACATCTTCCGCAACCGGCAAAATTTCGCGCTAAGCCGGCGCCAAAAAATAAACACAGATTTCTCCGGTAAGAGTCAAAAGCGACACGGATAGGGGTCCGGGTGTTTTCTTGAACTTAAAAAGCAGGAGGTGGCTTTTGAAGGAGGCATGAAGTCAATCCACGAACGCCCGAACGGACCCAAAACGGCAGCGTCTGCAAACGGGCTCCGACGCGCTGGAGACGCACCGGTGTTTTGTGAAAGCGCGACGAGAAGACGCGTTCAACAGATTTAACGTGCACGGTAACGCGTACCGCAGTGGAGGATCCAACGTGAGCAAACGGTGTGTGGTGCTGGAGAGAGTGGCATCAGCTCAAGAAAACCAGGAGCGGATTACCACTGGATTTTGGATCGGGTGAGTTAAGAATCACAGTGTGGAGGTGAGTGATGCGCATGCGCATGATCTCAACCTGATGGAATATCTTTATATTTAAGTATATGTACTATATAACTTCTATTAACACGTTTTTTTAGGCGACATTTAAATTAAATAGTACTTACATGATAATATTTAAAAAAATAACGCAGTTATTGTTAATGTCAGTGATTAATCATTTGATGATAGAAAGAATAAAACAATGCATTTTCTTTCAAAGTAAAACATTTTGTTCAGCGAAAAACCCCTTATTTTGGTCAGTTTAAAACACAAAAAACGGGTTAACATATGTGGGCAATGATTAACTGGCTAGCTGGATTACCTGGTTAGAGTGCCATCCGCTGGTTTCCAAGCTCTATGGCATCTGTCCGCAAGATTATTAGGGACTTTCTATAACGCTCCCATAAAGCAACACTGTAGACCTACATTTCTGTAAACTGTCCATTGTCATTTAAACTCTATTTAAAAATACTAAACAACCACACCTTAATCCAACGTGAATGACAAACAAAAGTTGTTGTTTGTCTTTCAAATGTAATAACTTTTAAATACCTCCTTTAAATAAAGATGATGCTTTCTCCACACTGAATGACTGGCTGTATAAGTTAGACCAGGTTTCAGGGCTGGATCAGAACTATACCTGGGAACCAGACCACAGTTTTTTGTAGACCCATAGGTGTACATTTGAGAGGTTGAGCTTCTATCACTATTGAAGGAAGGTTAAATGGGCCTCAACATCATGTTTTGTATTTATATACAATTAAATGTAGTTAAAATGTGTCAGTGCTCAAAACAAACCACTGTGTCCTTGGTAGACACAGATGTCATCAAAACACACTTGTAATTACTGTTGAAGCAGCAAGCTTGGTATTTAATCCAAGGGCACAGAATTCTTGCTTGTCATTTCTGTGGGTTTGTAAAGGATGTGTGTAGTTACCTGTCTATGAGTCACATACACTCAATACGCTTGAAGTGCAAAAAAGATGTCAGTTGTAATGAAGATAAAATTTCTTTTAAATTCCAGACGTCAACTGTACAGGGGCCAAAATCTGCCCACTGCTGAGCCCACTGTGTGTCATTTATCAAACTTCTTTGTGCTTTTGAAGAGGGAACTTTTAAAGGAAAAAAAGAGCTACTTTCTTTGTCTTTGTGGACAAAAGGTGGCGGGTATCTCAGCGGAACCTTGACGATTCTAATTATGCACTTTCTACAAAGTACAAGTGTTCACTTCACTCTGAATTAAAGCCACAATACATCCATGGACGGCAGGGTAATATTTGTTATTAGAATTCATTTTGGCTTTTTAAAATGACATTGAACAAGCATGTTTCTGCCTGTCTGAATCACAAGGCTGAAGAAATGAGCAAACACTTCAATTCGTTTTTGTTAATGGATGATATCAATACACCAAAACGTGTTAAACGGAACCAAATAACCATATATCTCAGATGAAGAAGCCTATACAGTCAAAAAATGACTCTTTGCTGGACCTGTAGGGTGCTTGGGTTAGTACAGTAACTGAAGAAAGTTATACAAGACTAGTTAAGCAGACATTGTGGCAGTTCTTCTGGAGAACACTGGAGCCTTATGGAAAATGAAACACTGTAAACTACAGCAACAGTATGAACAGACTAGCAGTGAAACACGAAAACAGCTTGTGTGCCGCCACAGTATATAAATGGTTCCAAAAATCTGACAGATGGAGAATTGACACTGAAAATCAGTTTATTTGCTGTCAGAGCGGAAAGCAGGATAAGATGTCGTTTGAAGACAGACGTTTTACAAGACGATTCTCATCTGAAGTAATCTAAGGCTAGTAAAATGAGGGCAGTGTTTAGAATTGAATATTTGGGTACATTAAGAAAATGTACAGTACAACTGTCAGCCATTCAAACAATGGTTATGACATTATGGGATGGCATTGTGGTGACTGTATGTTTTTATGTCTATTTATAACCTATTTTAATATTTCTACATAAGAAATAAATTGTATTGTCTTGTCTTGATTGTTTTTTCACTTACAGTTACAGATTTTATTTTGCAAACCAATATTGTTTTTTGATTTATAGTTAGTAAATGCATGCTGCATTTATGTTCTGCGTATTATTTATTTAAATGGAGTAAGCTGTATGCACAGATAAACTTTT
>JAZGTK010013888.1:0-14052 GCA_036877625.1 Ambastaia sidthimunki | reverse complement strand
CATGTTTTTGTCAGATATGGTTACCCATACCCGAAATGTGACCTCTGCATTTAACCCATCACTGGTGAGGAGTGAACACACACTGCAAGTCGTGAACACACACCCGGAGCAGTGGTCAGCTATCACTGCAGTGTCCGGGGAGCATTTTGGGGTTAGGTGTCTTGCTCAAGGACACTTCAGTTGCTACCTGCCGGTGCTGAAATCGAACCAGCAACCTACCGAGCAACCTACTGCAGTACAGAAACCTACAGATGTTGTTAGCAAATTCTGTTTGCTGGACAGAATTTTCTGTAGGTAAGTGTTTGCAATGCATTAACCCTGTGTAAACATTATGCTGCTTGGGGTCTGGGAAGTGTTGTTGACAACATTGCCTCACTCAGTGTGCCGCACACTACAGAAGCTGACAGCTGAATGAGAAAAAGGTTTGTCTTTGAGAATTGTCTTTGTCAGTAAAAAAACAAATGGACAATAACAGTAACAATTATTTGAGAAATAAAACTTTCTGGTACCAAAACCTAATGTGCAGTATTTATGTCGCAGTGTTTCCAACAACGCATTTGTTTACTGATTCAGTGAAAATAGTAATAAAAAGATCATCGATATTTGCATGCACAAAATCATTATTGAAACAGAACAGCAGGTTCTCATCACACCATTCATTCACACCCGTCAGATCTGTTTACCTTTCCTGGACTGACATGAGCAATAACGAGCCAAAATGATGGCGTAAAAAATAGGCAGAACATCAATCAATACAAAAGCAGAGACATAATTTCCACCTGAATTACTCACCCGCTCCAGCAGGGGAAGTTTTGCTAGGCATTGAACTGTACTTTGTTATGTTATGAATCAAAGCCAGAGAGTTAATGTGCCTGTGTGAGAGTGATGAGGGTCTGCCGATGCGTCCGTACAGCTGAATGAAACCACCATCTAAACAATCTTCATTACAGTTTAAATGCAACACACCATCTACTGAGAGCAGGAGCAGATCTGAACTATCTAACCAGATTAAACAGACGATTCATCACAGGTAAGTTTCAGTAGTCCAGGGTAACATTTAACATAAATGCTTGAATACCAACATAAAGTATATCATTTAATTAAGCTTATGTGAAAGAAGCATCCACTTAAGACAGGAAGAGACTGTCTGACCAATATGTTCAGTAACCAACATCACAGTTCAAAGGTGATGATTAACGGCATCTATGCACTAGAGAGGAGCATTTGACAAACATGAAATTTCAGGTCTGTTTTGAAGGTGTGGCAGAAGATCAGTTTGAAACCAAACAAAAATGCAAATAATTGAATTTTTAAAAGCAAAACCACAACAATATACAGGTGTCCACAAATCTGGTAAATAATTTAAAAATTGCTGATGTCATCCTGCTAGTATGCATTAGGTGGTCTAAAGATGACATTAGGTTGGAGATAATGGGATAATTGGGAAGTGTCTAAGAGACCTTCCATATCTGCACACTCTGATTAGAGGAAACAGCTCAATAAGGCTAAACCAAATCAGGCGGTAATTTTTTATTACTTTAAAAAAATACAAGAAAACGCAAAATAAATATTTAGGTTTTACCTTGAGGAAAAATTATTAGCTAATGCACAATTCTTGCCACTCTGAATTGATTCAGTGCACAATGAGAATTATAATTTGTTTGTGACTTGGTCAGACAATCTTTGCCATCTTTTTCTGATGCTAGACATTGCTAATGGAAGGTCTGTGATGGAGGAAATGAAACGTCTGCTGATGTGAGCACTTACTGCTGATCCACTTAGCATTTGTGTCATGAACTTTGAAGTCTTTCTTGAAGATTTCTTCAACTGTCACTTTTCCCTTAAATGCCAGGCTGTCGTCCTCACCTATTGAGAGAAAAACAGACAAACAGACAAATTAGCACAACAATATCTAGGTACAACTCTACTCCACTTACAATCCTAATGCATTCACCCTCTGCTGAGTGCATGTCAAAAACTCTCAGCTTTTCAGGTTCACAGGGAGCAAACTACATCACATTAGAGCTCAATTGGCTGACACACACTTCTTAGAAGGAAAGCCTGGTGTTTTTTCCCCAGAAACAGGAGACAGTATCATCTGCAGCTACTGGGCTTGATGTGCAACCCGCAGCGCTCTGTGAACACGGCGTTGGGAAGTTCTCACTGTTCCAACCTCCAGCAGAGGTTCAGCTCATTACCTCAGCCATGCCGCTGCGCTCAGAGATCGTCCGCGTCAGACCACCTGTTTGACAACGCCACTGATTCATTGAGCACGCGGCGAGAATGCACCTCACTTCAATACATAGACCGATTGTGCACCGTAGTGGAAAACCATTTGAAATCACATGCATTAAGATGGAGAATGTTGGTGGAGCTCTGCATTAAATGACAGCCCATAAGGTGAGAATGAACGCTAAAATGAATTCAGTGTGTTTGACAGAGAAAGCGGGGAAGAATCTATCAACTTGCGCACTTCATTTCGCCTCGACTAATATTACGCTGTCACTTTGACTTGTGTACGCATGCGGGTTTGTGCGTGGGCTGAGAGCGATTCACCAGCTTTGACAGAGGAGGAGAAAAAAGGGGAGGACATAGGAGTAAACACAATCATGTGTCCCTCCAGGCTTTGCTTAAGACCAACTGAATATTTCATTATTAAAATTGTCTTTGTACATTTACAGCTGATGCCAACACTAACCTGATTTATTTAGTCATAATTTAGCACATCAGATATGATCACGGAGAGCTTGTGTTTAGCATGTGACTCATTTCATATGCGTTGGAAGACAAAGAAAAGCAATATCTGATTTGTTCTATTGTTGTTGTCAAGATGAGCTGCTTGGTATTCTAAATGGATTACTCTAAAAAGGACAAACAACCAAAAGTCTATAGTGAATCTGAAAACACACTGTTAAACTTAGCTAGCAACTTGCATAGCTAGACTCCAAGGTACCGAGATAAATTCTGGTCCACTAATGCAGCATATTTTGGCCAAGTACTGACCATTAGAAGGCTCTGTCCCACTGACATGTTAAATGATTATATTTGCATGTGATGTGTAGGGTTGGGTAAATATGAAACTTAAAGCTGAATATATAGTTATGTGATCAAAAGGATGTGATCTCATTTACGTGCAGTTAGGGTTAAGGCAAAATATTGTGGAACTTAGCATAAAAGAACAAAAACATCCTTACTCCAGAAATCGGCACAGAAGCAGGGCAAACTGACTGGCTTACATTTACTGTTGGCTTACAATCTGATTTACAGCTTACAGTTTCAGCCATGTTTTTTTGAGAGTGATATGCATCTGATAGCCCATGAACAGTCTGTTGGCAAGCTGCTTTAAGCTTAGGAAATTTTAAAACATGAGCAGAAAAGAAACTTAGCACATTATAAATTGTTATTAGGAAAACAAGATATAATAACCAAAGCCAAAAATTTATTTCCAGTGAGCACTTCTTTTAATGGTAAGCAGCTATTTAAAGCACAAGGCAAGTAATGACACTATATATTTTTCACTTATATCATTTAAAAACAAACCTGCTATTGCAGACTCACTCTCACATATCTCTTCTGTTGAGCAAAGTGTTTTGGGCAATATTAGCCAAAAACATGCATGCATGCACAAACCCACTGTAAATACATTGGACATAATATACTATCATGGCACCTTTGGCATACTATTTTCAACATGTTTTAAAATGCATTATCGCATGCTCTTAATCTACAAGTAAAGAGTATTGAAATGTACATGTATTGAAATATGTCTTTGCATATTGTCACATGTGAGCATATTGCACACAAATCATTTAAACTGAAAAACATAAGTAGTTCATTTTTTTCAGATACTTTATTTATATTTGCTTTGAAGTTAATGATGTATGTATTTAGTGTTCTCAGACCTCACATACTACATCTAGGTAAGGCATTCTGTAAAAATATGTGTTAATGTGTGAAGATTGGATTACATTAATTTCTTTGCATAATATACATATCCAATTACAGCTCTAGTAGTGAACATTATTCCAAAA
The DNA here is from genome assembly GCA_036877625.1 of Ambastaia sidthimunki. Classification (NCBI taxonomy): domain Eukaryota; kingdom Metazoa; phylum Chordata; class Actinopteri; order Cypriniformes; family Botiidae; genus Ambastaia; species Ambastaia sidthimunki. The sequence continues at coordinate 10,021 of JAZGTK010013888.1, read as the reverse complement.
ATTCACTGCCGTGAACATGTTGAAAATAAGCATGAATCAGAACAGAAGAGAATGAGGACAATCACAGTCAGTAATGAAACAACACCACAGGTCTATCTGCAGAAATGGACAATGTTCTTCACTTCACAGTCAGGCTGGATGAGAAGAACTGCTATTGGATCATTGCGTTATCTCGAAGGCTGGAGGCCGTACATACTGCTTATTTCACATGCACTGCAGTCTCGCTTAACAGACATGTGGCTCTCCCGCGTCAGCTCTTTGGCCTGAAGTTAATGAAACGATTAAAAGGAAATGAAGACCTTGTGTTTTGGTGGATGACTCATTTTTCTTAATAGATGACTGTTCACTGATGTGGAGAAGAGGAAGAGACATGTTATTATCATTGTTTGATGATGTGGATATGTGAATTCAGCAGCAAGAAAATTATTAAAGGGCGTCTGTAGTTTTGATGCAATGACAACATTGTTATTTAATCTTGTGCTTCAAAAGATGCACACATACGATTGGCTATGTACTGTTGTTAGTATTCAAGACAGACTGACCCGACTGGTGTAATTGACCCGATTCATGCCTGCCGTCAGCTCATATATCAGCAAAATATTTAAAACACGTCTAAAATGCACAATGCAGTGATCTCATTCCTGGACAATTCTCCTCCAGAAATGGCATCAAGAATTCCGGGAGACTCTGAAAGGTGACCTACCTGATCTCTGCACGCACAGAAAGTGTAATTTCAGTAACAACAGGATGGGAAAAAGAAAACTCCGAGGAGATCTGACAGACCTCCGGCTACAGCGTCACAGTGCACAAGGGGTCCAGAGAGATCGAGAAAAAGCGTTTCCATCAGAATTCCTCTGAGAGACTGCATTCCTCTGACATGTCCAATTAACTGACATTGTGTCAGTCAAGTGTCAGTTCTCCAAGAAATGTTTTCTCTAAAAACACAATACAGCAGGAATAAAAGCACAGTTTTTCAGTCCTTCATATTAATCCATTGGTTACATAAAAGAGAGGATGTGTGGAATTAGAGGAAACGTGGAGTTACATCATTGATCATTGAGTCGCATGTCAGGAGCCTTTCGTATGTGGCAGAGTGGATAACACTGAACCGGTCATCAGAGAAGCAGTGGGGAGGATAGTGAACTCTGCTCTCTGGGGCTGTGTTTATTTCAACCCTTGTGACTGTGAAGAACAACTGGGCTGCACAATATATCAAAAAAATATATATATACAGATATACCTCAAATGTGCATATTAAACTGGTGTGCAATAGCTGAATAATTTTAAAACTTAAGTTACGTTACAATGCAGACAGCATAGAGTTTGCTATCAGAAGTTGTAGTAAAGCTTAGTTTTCCCAGAATTAATGTGAAACATATGTTAGCCATATCATTTTCAGTTTTTTAATATTTTAGTATAATTTAAATTGATTTTATAAATGTAATAAAAAACATTACCGAACCGCATATTGCATGATTAAGCAAATTATAGTGTATTGCATTGTCCTTTAATATTTATTAAGTTGGTTATTAATTAGTAAAAGTTTTATCTTAAGTTTATCTTAAACTTAGAAAATAAGAATGAATAGTTGCAGTGCTTTTTCCAGATAAATCAGGCAAACCTATATAAAGTGACCTGGTTTATTTGCAGCAGTCTGTGGAGATCTTTGAGAGTGACGCTGTACTGTGTCCTGTCAGGCAGTTTTGGAGAGGTGTCAGGACTCAAGCTGAAGATGCCACCTGCTCGCGCTCTACAGCCTGTGCTCCCCTTAACTCTCCTGTATTAGACTGAACCGGCCTGCTCCACTTCACATGAGGCAGCATGCAAGAAAGAAAAGGCAGAGTGCAGAGCCTCTTTCTCTCTCTCTCTCTCTCTCTCTCTCACACACACACACACACACACACAGACACACACACACACACTTATGCTCAAAGATGGACTCAAATCAAAGAGCACAAGCATTAGCAGGGGGTGAGTTTTCAACGTCTCGCATTAGAAAAATTCAATACTGAACATCATTAATTGTGAAAAAATGTAAATGTGTAAAAACAGATGAAAATACTCAATTAATTTGTCAAAGACTATTACCTGCTAGTTTAATTGAAACAGGCTAGAATTCACAGCACACTAATTGCAGCAAGCACGCTGGGAAATGTTAAACAGCTTTCGGAGCGCCAGGGAGAGCAGAGATTTATATTGGCCAGTAATAGGCTTCACAGCCTGTGTACACACTGCAGATAAATACAATTGTCACTCCTCTATTGAATACTTAATCTTGTTCTGTGTACAAAGTTTGTCTGTTACCTACTAAAACAGGACGTTTGGATGAGATATACAGCAGGAGGGACTGTAAACTGAAGTAACATCTCAGAGGTTTGTAGCCTCTATATCTCTCTGGCAATCTTCATGCTCATTCTCATTAAGGAGAGGTCACAACGGTTGACTAGTTGTCACGTGAGTCATCTTGATTTTTTTTTTATTATAAAGCATTTTAAATCACTGCAGCCATGCATTGTGGTCTTTGTGTCACATAAATATTTTTTTAAACACATTGTGTTGTCAAGAATGTGTGTCAATTCAACTTTTTTCTCCTGCATTTTTTCCATTTCACTGCACTCTGTCCAGCAGTTTTCTGAACGTTTTTAAGGATTGACCAGGTTAGTTTTCTTGGTGTCTTCTGCACCATTACTAAAGTTATTATTATTATTAATAATAATATTATTATTATTGTTATTATTACTAAGTTATTTCCTCTCACGCAGGGTGAAGACTGTAGGCTTTGTGTGTAAGGGCAACTTTGAAGCCAGACACAGCCGGCGTAATCAGACGTAATCAGACGGCTGTGATCAGAGTCTGAATTAGTCATACATGCAGAGATTTGCTAAAGGTTTGTTTGTCAATGTTCTGAAGCACATCAAAAAGCCACAACATTTCAAATTGGATAATATAGTGCCTTTAAAATGTATAGTTTGTACAAAACTGAATTAAGAGTTATTTCAATGAGAACTCTTGATTAGACACTATGTTTCTATTATTCAGTGTGTGTTTGACTCACACTAATCCACTTCTGTTCACTGTAGTTTCTCTCATGAGACTTGTGGTCAAGGAGTAACCCATGCAATGCGGTTCAGAGAAAGCATACTTACTAATGGGTCAAACTGCTGGTATCAGGTTTTGTTTTACAGTCAGAAATACGAAAACATTACTATGTTACTAACTATTTTAACATCATTCTATAAAGCATGTCAGACATTTCAGAAATGACAACAAACACTGCACTGAATCACATTTTAATTTTATTCGGCCAGTTCTGATTCTGAAGTCAATATTTGAAATGAATGAAACATTGCATCTCTTTAAAATCACCCTGAGCTTAAAATATCATACTTTAATAATTAAATAAATGTTATAGTCCAGGCTAGGTTGTTTTGTTTCATTTTTTTTGCATCAAATTTAGTGTGAAAAGGCTTTTAATGTGTTGTAAGATTGTACCATTGTGTCCGAGTCAGAACCCCTTAACTGAAATTCCATCTCGCACAAAATCACCAAGCCAAGTTTCTTCTTGACTTTGTTAAAATGTCAAGTTGATCTGGCATTGACATGGCTGCAAGTGTAAAAGGATTGTGCACTTGTAAGAAAGCATTAGAAATGTGTTGGTTTGTTTACAGTGCTAAACGAGTGTTTTAACAGTCTATTCTGGGTGTTTATTATGGCCTCTGAGGCTCATGGCCCGGGCCCTTTGTTCCCAGTCTGTGTACCTGGAGTCAGCAGAATGACAGAGGTGACGATCAGAGAGCAGATGACCAGAATAACAAGCAGTGCGATCGCTATTCCCTTCCAGTTCCTCTGCGGAGGGTTACTGCCCACCAGCTCCTACAGACAGACACAGAAAGAAAACATGTGAGTGGATGAATGCAAATGGGAGGTTAGTCAAGGACAGTCGTGTGTCAGTGAACAACACCTCCTGCAATACTGCTGTTGACCTGACAGAAATTCTGCCACCAGCTCTGTAAAAACCACAAAGTCATTTAGCATGACACAGTGCTGCTGCTTTTTTACTTTTGTTGGTTATCAGCGACGCCAAAATGTTTATCTGTTAAATAAAGTTCAAAAAATGTAAAAAAACCTGAGGACATTTTAATTTCTAAAGGCAGTACAAATCACACATCATTTGTATTTGCTGCATGTTTCATCATACATATAAATTATGTACAACCGACACAAAATAACACATTATGTCCAAATTCGGGAGAAATTCTTCATTTACGTTTGGCTTGAAACAAATTCCCTTGCTAAACATTTTGCACCAAATGAATTTGATAAATGAATCAGACTTTTTTCATGTGAAAGCATCTAAGTTTTTTAAATTGACGATAAATGAAAATGACGAGCAAGTTACGGCTTGTGTGAATTAAGTGTGAATTAAACACAACAAACTTAATAAATCAGACCTGCATCCTCATTAAAGAAGCCAAGATGAAACAAGACTGTCAGTAGACAGAGCAGCTTAAGTGTAAAGCAAGACGTATGCAAATACACTTGTGTGGCTGTGGCCTGGGTTCCCGTGGCTGACGTTTTTATTGGACTCAACTCAGACTAATGGAGCGTAAGTCTAGCGATGAGGGCAGCATTAAACTCTTTAAGGCCAGAGCTGTTAGTGACCTTGTTCCTGTCCTAATTGAATAGCGCTGCAGACATCATTAGCCTGGAGATAACAGTAGCCAGAGCCTGTTTACTGGGACACCCATTACAAGGACTCATTAAAGTCTCTTTCTCTGTCTCTTTCTGTTTTTTTTCCCTAAGCACTCTTTCTCTCGTGATTCACACAGGCAGACTCTTTCTCTCCAGCATGCAGACGGAGCCACACGTGAAAGGAGACACAACATTTACAGTGTTACCACCAACTCTTCTGCCTCACATTTGTTCTTTGATTGACAATTACAGAGATGAGAGCTCTGGATCCACAATGCTCTGCTGCTGAAGTGTGTGTGTGTGTGTGTTTTAGGAAGGAACCTTATCTTCATTTTTTTTTGTGATGCCACATATATCACACAGTTGATCACAAATTTAAACAGGCATGGCTATCTTGTTCATATCAAGATTGCAAATATCGGCCCAACATATCATTCGGACATCTTTTCCTGACTTGTTAAACCAAATGCTTCCAAATTAAGCTGTGGAGTAACAAACTTCACTCTTGAGCTGTTTCCTCTCAATCTGTGAGGCTAGAACTGATGCAGTTACACACAACCCAGTCTAGTGAGCAACACTTGCATGCTCATAAGACAAATACAAGACAAATACAGAAGGAACAGAAAGGCAGGGGAAGGAGAAAAGGGTGATGAACAAACCAGATCTATGATATCTATCTCAATCCATTATTAGCATATAAGCATGTCTGCTATTACAGAAACAGAAACCCTGACTGAACTTCATGGACACACCACTCTGTGTTCCATCTAAACAACAGAGCAACACTGTTCAGCCAGGAGAGCTATTAAGGCTAATAATGCCTGCTGCCCAAAACACTATAATCATCTTTTTATATTTTTACCAACAAATCAAAACAATACGGCAAATTCAAACTGACCGTTATCAAGAGTTTGCTTTTATTCAACATAATACAAAAAACATGCACCCAAGCACGCAGCCAGACAATAAACCGCTGGCGTGTAGTGTGCACAAAGAGAAAGGATACAGAAAAGAAATAAAACAGAGAAAGAAGTGTTTTAGCAGGTGTGAAATGAATACAGATCTACTGATAACAACAGACAGAAGCGGAGTGCTCCAGCGTTCATTGCTGATTGGAGGAGATTACACCTTAGAATGCCAAACAAAACAACAAACAAAAACTCACTGAAAAAAACTCCAGCCTTGGTGTGGCTCGGAAAAACACTTGGACCAATTAGACAAGAGATACAACGCCGGGAGAATGTATAAACTGTGTTTCTATTTTTGAAACGTTGCAGTAAGCAGTTACAACGCCGTGAGTATGTTAGAGATATGCACATTCTGATTAACACATATGAATGCACAGTTCTAGTTTGTAAAAGGTAGAAATAAATGATCCTTCAACATGATCCAGCAACATCCTTTATAAAATCACCTTTTTATGACAAGAAAAAAGTTTTTTTGTAACATCGTCCACTTATTGGTGACACGCACTAACCTTGAAAATATTTACCAAGTCCACTTAGCTTACCTGAATCAATCGTGAGCTATCATTTGCTTTAACTGAGATTCAGGGCAGAGCAGAACTCTGTTAAACCTTTGCATTGCTAATATTCAATGTCTAACATTACCTCCCAGGACTCATATTTGCATTGCATTGTCTCAAAATTAACACAGTGTCTTTTGCTATTTTTCCTGACTAATAGACCTTCGTGATTCTGGTGATAAACTTTTCATTTCGAAGTCAAAGAATCTATAGTCAGTTTTAGGTCTTACACAGTACATATATGGATAGCAACTATGATCTTCTGAGGACTAACCAGTCACTTGAAAGCTCTGTGACATTAAAGTACAAAGAAAACCAGAAATCTTTGATCTCTATATTCCACTTGATCTCGATATTTTGCAGCATATCTGTTACAGCATATGTCCAATTTCAGATTACATCCTTCATAAACATCATGTGCTGGTCACATTTTGGTCAGATGGCACCTTCCTGTCAAAGAGGGCAATTCTTGGGCAGATCAAGCAGAAATGTATCAGACTTTATAATCAGACTTTATGCTGATACTTAAGTCTGGCTACTGAAGACTAGTCAAATAATGCAACAAGTCAAGTCATTTTACCATGATAATACATTCCTTAGCAGAATATTATCACTCATGCAGGGCTTGTCTATTTAATGTGCTGTATGGTCTGAGGGTTCAAAACAGTGGTGAGTGTCCTCCATTAATCGCAGTGAGAGGCTTAAATGTGAGATGACACATGCTCCCCTTCTGCTTTTCAAAGCTTTTCACCAGCAGGAACAAATCTCATGCATGCTTATTTTTTTAACTTTTTTTGTTGCTGAAACAGGAATGCTGTTGGTGAGGTAATAAGGGTAAAAACTCAATGAGCAAAGACTGCAACACCCACCTAGTGTGCTATGCCAGTTAGCTGGTTAACCCTCAGCTAAACATCTTGAAATCATTGCAGCAGATAGAATTTTCTAGAAGAACAGTGGTTGTAGAGGCCATCAAGGACAAACAAACCTACTTCCTGGTTCATAAATCTTGGGATGCAAGTCGCTATCCCCCTACTTTTAACATCTGAAAACAATTCACTATTCAGTCAGTATTCATATTAGAGTCGTCATAACACCAGATGAAATGCCAAAATCATAGGGCTGCATCTCACATGTTCTCATCTGTCACGTGTCTGATGCAGGAGAAGTAGCACCATTGAAAGGTTAAATGGTGCTTGTTTGAATGGAGAATGCTTATGGAGAATGCACAGAACTTCTTAGTTCAGTTTCACTGTTTGTAATCTACTAAAAATCTCATTCCTGATGAAAGGCAAATGTGCTGCAATGGTAAATATCAGGCGTCTTTAATGTCTGTGTCAACACAGCCCTGGTTAGGAGGACGTATGCTGTGATGTGTGAACGTCTGCCTGGTTAGATGTATGCTGTGATGCTGGGATAATATCCACATGTAAGAAGTTTCTTGAGAGAGACTGGATTACTGATTGTTAAAGTGATGATGATGTTCTATTAACAAATACAATATACAATATGGTAGTACAATAACTATGTTCTAATTAGAATATTGGCACACTACTGACAGACTTCCCAAAGGTAAGATAGTATTTAACAACAATGGATTAAAAGGTTTTACTGGATGCCACTTGTTGAATGAAACATAATGATGTTATGTGACAAAAATGTAGCATGTGGCATTAACACAGTACTGCACAGCACACAGTACTCTAGTATTCTTTTCTGAACATAGTCAGTGGTCTATTATTTACAGATGGTTTCTTTGAAGTAAGAGGAAAGACATGTAGAAACATGCAGGTGGGAACTGCACCTAAAAGCAACTGTTATTAGACCTGTTATACTGCCTAGTAATTACATACTGAGTGAATCTGATTGTTGCTTTAACTTGAGCTCTTTGCTTTTAACATGAGCTCTTTGCTTTCCAGAATGACATTTCTGAGTGACGTTAACATGCTAAATGTTCAGCCTTCAGTATGTTGAAGGTATTTGAGAACTGTGCTTTTTCCCCACTGACTGTTGCTTATACGGAACAAAACAAGCTTGGACTGTCCATGTACGTGAAACATAATACTGAAATTTCACACCTCACAGAAGCTGATTTGGAATTCATCATTAACCAACTTCAGAGCATGAGTAAGAAAGAGAACGAGAGAAGCCCCTAAATCCCCACACTGCACAGCTTTAAATGTGTTCCTGCTGTGCTCTCTCTGAAAGCATTGTTCAGTGATGTCTGGCAGGTTGCAATTGTCTGGTAATACCCAATAAAGGAGCCTGGAAGGGCATCAAAGGCCATTTGCAAATCACTGTGGCCTCTAAATCTAACAATACATTTTATTTTCATTTCAACAGGCAAATAAGATCCAACTTTCATTTTTTATTTGCCATTAAAGAGGAAGGATGAAAAAGGTCCTATGAGTCATCTCAAAAGTGACTTTGACTATCCACTTCCACATGCTTTTCTATGGTACAGAATGGACCTCGGCTCTCACCGTCTCGCCAAGCTGCTCGCTCTCTCACTCTCTCTCTCTCTCTCCCTGTCTCTCTCTCTCTCACTGTCTCTCCCTGTCTCTCTCTCTCCCTGTCTCTCTCTCTCTCTTACTGTCTCTCCCTGTCTCTCTCTCTCACTGTCTCTAACTGTCTCTAACTGTCTTGCCTGAATTAACAGTCCAATTTTACTTAACCGTACCGCTTTTAGTTATATAGTCTGACCTTAATGCAACAACTTGTGAGGTCAAGACAGATCTCTCAACACCGACCCTACACTGGACATAAAGCATCATTTGATGTCATTGCCAAGATGGTAACGACCAACTTTTCTGTACTGCACAAATATGTAAACATGCTTTAAGAAAAAAACAGCTTGAAAGAGGGAAAGCTTATTTCGACAAGGGCATGAACCACTTATATAAAGTGAAGCTGCTTCTGTTCTTGTTTCATCATTTGTTTAATAATCTCACCGTCAATTATTTACTGCATTAGCAACTACACATGGTTATGTATTTATACAGCCTTTTCAGGGTATATTTCTAGTAAAATAACTTTATCATGATATATGTAATTACGTTATATAAAATGACTTACACCAAGAATTTGGTCATACAGCATATTCCTAATTCTAAACACAAACAAAAATAGCCTGATTTTGCAGTGTTCTAGTTAGCTCTCCATTTCTGTTAGCTTTGTTATTACAGGTAGTGGTGTTAAATGCAGAAAAGTCATGTTCTTCTGCAGAAGAGGGCTTTGAAATAAAGGCTTACTGTTCGATTGGGGAGAATGTGACAATCCATAAGTGAGGCTCATTACCTGCAGCGCAGCCACCTCGTCAGTGAGTATCGAACAAAAACAAGCTGAGCAACGCTTGTATAACACGCCATTATTGATCAATGCACAGCGGAGAGCCAGTTCATCAAGCCTTTTTCACTTTCCTCTAGCCAAAGTGAGACCCAGAAGTGGACAAGATGGTCGGTCTCATTTTCAGTGCCCCATCAAACTATTCATAGTGCATACAAGTGTAGATGTTTTTTTATCATTCATTGATTTAACACCACCATTCCTAAATCCAAAGAAGAGTGTTGTATAACCTCAGTTCTTTATGATCTTCAATTATGGCAATGATAAGAAGAATTAGGTGAGCTGAGTTAATGAACAGGTAATGTAAGGGAATGCATGGGTGTGGCAGAGGGGTTATGGGCAGGTGGTGGCTTTGTCTAGACGAGAGCCCTAGACAATGGAATAGATAACAGATCAAGTTCAAGTTCAAGAGAACTTTATTGTCATTACAACTATATACAGCTGATGCCCCACATAGTGCAA